>CAJNDV010000192.1:67344-82100 GCA_905221635.1 Symbiodinium sp. CCMP2456
GAAGTTAAGAAGCATGACAACGAGAAGAGCTGCTGGTTCGTCGTGAAGGGTAACGTCTATGATGGCACTCCCTATCTGCAAGACCACCCTGGGGGAGCTTCCTCCATCCTCCTTGCCGGTGGTCTCGAGGCCACCGAGGACTTTGAAGCAGTGCATTCCTCGCGTGCTTGGGAGATGCTGAAGGACTACTACCTCGGCCCATTGAAGGCAGCTCCGACAGAAGCTCAAGCTGCCTTAATTCTACCAAGCTTTAGCAGAGTGCTGCTTAGCATTCTTTCATCGCCGCTGTGGGGCCTGAGTGCTCTCTTCACGCCTTTCAGTGGTCTCCGACGAGCACTCCTCAAGCCTTTCAGGTCACCCGCACCATTCTTGAATCCCCGAGAGAGCCAACAGCTTGAGCTTTCAGAGAAGATCGTGGTGAGCCACGACACTCGAATCTTTCGCTTCAGGCTGCCTGCTCCGTCGATGACACTGGGGCTTCCCACCGGCATGCACATGACGCTAAAAGCCAAGGTGGATGGCAAGCCGGTGATGCGGGCGTACACGCCCATGACAGATGACAACACCAAGGGACATGTCGATCTGCTTGTGAAAGTCTACTTCAAGGGTGTGCACCCGAGCTTTCCGGAGGGTGGCAAGATGTCTCAGCACTTGGACAGTATGAAGATTGGGGATTCGATCGATGTCAAGGGGCCCATCGGCGAGTTCATCTACCAAGGCAAGGGTCAATGCCTTGTGAATGGCAAGCCGCGCTTTGTGACTAAGATGTCAATGATCGCTGGCGGCACCGGCATCACGCCGTGTTACCAGGTGCTGGCGGCAATCCTCCGGAATCCGGAGGACAAGACCATGGTGCGACTTCTGTTCGCCAACAAGACGCCCGATGATATCCTTGCACGAGATGTGCTTGAGGAGTTGGCAGCCAAGCACCCTGACCGCTTTATGCTGAGCTTGACCGTCGACAAAGCCCCTCCCGCAGCCGAGAACGTGAGCCCCTCTGATGAGAAGACCTACACCTCAGCGTGGAAAGGTCACGTGGGCTTTGTGACCCCTGCCATGACCAAAGCTTGTTTGTTTCCTGCCAGCGAGGACACCGTATGCGTGATGTGTGGGCCTCCGGTGATGTTAGAGAAGGCTTGCATTCCAGCCTTGCAAAGCATGGGCTACGTGGATTCCAACATCTTCTCCTTCTGAGGTCAGTGGCTCTGTAGGTGGGGCTGGAAGGAGGCTTGAAGCTTGCTTCTAATTTCGGTCCCAATAGAATTTGAAATTTGTGGTACAGGACGCGCCTTAGTAACCTTTGCATGGAGTGCAAGGTTGCAGGCACACGAGCATCACGCTCGCCGAACGTGATGTCTCAAACCTCTCATGTCGTGGTGAGGGAAAACTGCGATTCGGGGTGGCCTGGTTTCTTTACAGATATTGGGTAGTGGATGAGCAGTCACTTCCCGCAGCGGAGACCGAACTATGCGGAGCCTTGCCTGCCTTGTGCCAGCGTGAGAGTCGAAACGCTACACCCCTAAAGCCATTAACAAACCGTATCTATACACGCAGTGTGCCATGTACAAGATGCCGTGTATGTACCTGTACGCTACTGTTCGTGCTTGTACTTATATGTATACATACATACATACATACATACATACATACATACATACTTACTTCCTGACTTACGTACGTACGTACGTACGTACGTACATACATACATACATATGTATATCTGCGGTATATATATATATATATGTCTTTCTCGCTCGCTCTCTCTCTCCCTCTATCTCTGTCTTTCTCTCTTTCTCTCTCTGTGTACCCAAGCAACCGAGGAGGAGGAGGCTGCTTGGAAGTTCCACATTGTACCCTCCGCCGCATTGTGCAAAGTTGATAAGGTCAGGAGAGCGGCGGAAGTGTTTGTCATGAGCCAGATTAGGTGTTCGAACTCGAAGTTGTTCGAAACTACATGAATCAGAGGTAAGTGGAAGAGAGGAGAAGAGCACATAATGATGGAAACCACGATGAATACAGAGCGCAGCCGAGGCAGAGTCTGCTTGAACTTCGAGACCGCCTTCGGAAAATGTGGTGCTGTGAGCAAAAGAAGGGCGCCAGACACCAGTGCAGCAGCGGAGTGCAGATAGATTGCAATCCAAGCCGCAGACTTCCATGAGGACAGGAGTCCTCGTGGTCATTGCCAAGCTGGCTAGTTTGCAGTGCAGGTTGTACGGTGTAGTTGACCACTGTACCCTGAGTGCATGCCCAAAGCCGCGCCCGAACCCTCCAGCTCTGTTGAGATGCATTCGGAATCATCGGAGCATCGGGAAGCGTACACTGGACCTTCGCAAGCTTTGTTGGAAGGGGAGCTTCGCCTCAAAGCTTTGGTGATGGTCAGGGTGTTTGCGGCACCACCTCCGCCTACCTCTTCTGGCCAGCCTCTCAACATGGGAGTTTCCGAAAATAAGGGGTATCTTGTTTTGGGGTCCTTATAATAAGGATCCTACTATTTAGGGTACTATATTGGGGTCCGCTATTTTTGGAAATCCCCACATCTTAACTTGGGCTGTAGACCTGAAATCCGGGTGATCTATATCTAAAACCCGCACAGTCTGCATGAAACAGCAGAGGTGCGCGAGTCCGGATGCTGCCAGGACGGCAGGGTTTGATCTGTCGGTCTTCGGGTGGTTTGGCATACCTGACTGGCCAGGAGTGAGACTTGTGCTGGCTCCGGATCACAGAGCAATCAGGACAACTCAGAAGCCAACCTTCCCGCTTCCCTGGTCACATCTGCCAAATGAGGACTTCGCTGCAGGTTGCGGCCTCCTCGTAGTCGGGCATTCATCTCGGCTCTTTCGGTGCCGGGTTGCTTGATGCCGCAGAAGCGGACTTTCCTTGCTTTGATCCCAGGGCATTCTTCCTTTGCCTGGCGTGTCAGATGAGCGCTTGGATGGAAACTGTTGGGCGCCCAGCCCTGCTTCTCAAATTCGTCGGTTGGCCCTTTTTTGGAGGGGGTACGGTACTGCTTCGGTCCCAGTAGGTTCACTATGCTGCTGCTGGGAGTGCACGCTAACTTCGACTCTCACATTTCTGCTTTGCGCAGAGTTTCATAAGGAGGAGGCTGATTCCCACCCAGCAGTCAGCAGTAGCTGTGTTGTGTAGCTGAGAACCGAGAGACCGAGTCTGGCAGAGTCCGAGTCGCGAGAGCATTAGGACTTATGCTCTTTCTCATCTTCTGACAGAGCTTGTGTACGGCTTGCAAGGCCGTGAAGCTGATTCAGTGGCTGCGAGCTCAGCGTCACGGTGAGTCCACCCTCTTCGCTCCTTGCAAAGTGTGGAACATCCCCACGTCGTCCGAACCAGTTCTGCCCATTCTACCATTCCCCTGACTCCTTGTGGTCCTTGTGATAGCACGCTGGGATACTGAGTCTCGGGGCCTGAAGCCCCGGAGCCTGCTTAGGTCTTGCAAGTGCATCTTGCATACGCCGAGCCTTTTCCTGGCTCCTCCAATCATCGTAGCATTTCGAGGCGGGCCCGGCGTCCGATGGTCGATTCTACCGACTCCCTTCCAAAAATGACGCAGGCCTGGCAACCGTGTGGGGAGTCTATGCCACGGCCTCAGGCTACACCTTGCCTCTGCCTTGCAGATGCTACATGACCCGAAAGTACCTAAAGCTGCGACGATGCATTGTGCTTCCTCAGGTTGCCGTGCTGCTGGTAACGGCAGGCACAGGGTCTGCCAGAAGCTCTCCGAGCTCTTCTTCCGGACGTCTGGTTCAGGCATCTCGAACTACAAGTGGTCCCTGAACTACGACATAGTAGACCAGGCCATTGCCTAGAAGTGTCTCAAGACGAGCTGCTCTTGCTGACCGGATGCAACATCTCCAGGACTTTGCCAGTTGGCGTGGGAACCGGCAGTTCGCCCTTTCGCCAAACGAGTGGATGTTCTGGGCTTAAGTCCGTCTGGCTGTTATACCGGTCGGATCACTGATCTTCTGTCTGAGGTGCTTGCTCTTTACCGTTTTAATGAATATCTGGGTGCAAGGCCTCCTGGCCGAATTCATGCGGCCGCCCTCGTGCCCCGTTCTGTGTGATGTGGCAGGGATCATCTATGCCTTTTGCGAGTTTGTGACTGTTTACACCAGCCGCGAGCCCAGTCCCAGAATTAGCATCTCTTGCAAGAGAAGGCGTGGATGCAGCATGTCTTATCATGGCCGAGATTGAGTCAAGTTTCTGTTGGGTTCGCAGCTTGCCTTCTGCCGCTCCCCCCTTCAACTTCAGGTCAGATGTGGTACTTCTCTGGGGGCATGAGCTCCCTTGCAGCAATATCTCTGGCACTCTCAGCTATCCTTCTACGGGGCGACTTGGTGCAGGTAACCAGGGGTCTGCGCCCGTTTTCTCGCTCTTCAGGTCCTGGCCTCCGGGTTCCATGTGGGTGGTTGTCAAAATTATGGTCCCCTTTTGGGTGCTTATTATAATACGTCACCTATTATTTAGGGTACCCCAAAAAGGGACCCTAATTTTGACAACCACCCATGTGAAGCTTTGGTGCACATCTTTTTTTTTTTGGTTTCTCGTGGCCAGGGCCTGCTGGGTGGCGGTGCGCTACCACCTGGGAAGTGGCTTGCTTTACACAGCGGTGCGAGGATGCACTGTCACCTGCCGTATCCAGTCAAGCAACTTTTTGAGGCATCATAGCTGGCGGCCTCAAAATCATGGTCGTGCCACGCCAAGTGCTTCGACTGTGCTGCAGCATGGCTAGTGGCTTGTGTTCCGATTTGAGGCCACGCCTTTCCACTTCACCTTGGGCTGGATAGATGCAGCCACCAAGTCCAAGGAGACAGCACTGTTCCTGTGCCGAGCGTTGTGGCCGTGACCCGAATTGCGTACGTGCAGCTGTTGTTGTGTCTGTGAGTACAATCCGGTCGGCAACATCCTCGGTGGTTGCTGTGATTGCTGCCTCAACGTTTACCGCAGGCCGGCAACAACTCACGGTCTGTTTCAAGAGTCTCCCACGGACCGTGATTGATTCACCCTGCTGCGTCTCGGAGGGCTTTCGGGAACATGACGCGGCCCGGTGCTTATCTTCGGCGCCGTAGCTGTGCGAGAGAATAGAGACCAGATCTACCAGCACGTGGTTCTGCGAGGAGAGACGAGGGACGAGTGAACATTCTGTTGCTTTCTGAGACCAAGGCATGCTTTCCTGGACGTGAGCTTGCAGGCCATGCCATTCAACCAGGCGCGACGTGGTTTGGCCCATGAAGGTATTGCTTGGCGTGCCGGAATCGTGAGATTAGCACAGCCCGACTTTCGTCCTACAGAACGACAGGAGGGACACCGAAGCGATAATCAAGGACTTCTGTGCCAAGTGCACCTTCAAGTCACAATCCCGGTATCCTTTACTACGAATCCTTTACATATCATCTCCACACACTTCGCTGTTGAGAAAGTGCAGTGGCCATGCTGGTGCTGCTGCCGCCTCGTGAGCATCACGGGTTTTAATCTGCAGATCGGCAGGGGCGTGCAGAACGCGATAAGAGGCAGGCAGAGAGCATGATAAGCATTTCGGTTCTTAGGATTCTAAGGCTCTCAAACTCATCTCAAAAGACTCAAAACCAAGATTGCTATACTTCTACGCTTGCATTGCTGCCAGGCAGCTGAGCATGTTCGCGAGATCCTAGCTCAGGAGGTCGACCTCAGTGCACAGCTTCTCTTCGTGACTGTGCTTCTTGCGAGCATATGGGGAGTTTTCTAAATTAGGGTCCCTTTTTAGGTCCCCAATATAATACGGCACCCTTATAAAAAGCACCCTAAAAGGGACCCTAATTTAGAAAACCACCCATATGCTCGCCTTAGACAGAACCACCTTACGGGTGATTGGATGTCCATGAAATGGCCTTGTGACAGTCCACCGCCTTCTCCTTGCTCACGGGTGCCTCTTGGCTTCTGCAGATCGTCGGGCTAGGCCTGGCCGGAGGGCACCGAGAAATCTGCTTAAGTTGGTTTAAATGATATAAATGTCGATGATGTAAAAGCAACAAAAATATTATATTTGGCTGTGGCTCTGCCAGGTCTCATTGCGGTGGTTGGCCATATCGTGGTGCAAGTGGCGATCCAGGCTCTTGTGCGTTGACGCGAAAGAAACTACTTGCAGATGTTTAACCGAATATAGAGCGTCGACAAGCTTCAGCTATCGTGACCTGCGGCGAGCTCATTGGCGCGTGCGTTGCTGTCAGACGGATCCGGACTTGAATGTGCCGACCAGGCCGGCTACAGAGCATTAATCCCTCACCATGTGGGGGTTTCCAAAAATAGGGGACCCCAATATAGTACCCCAAATAGTAGGATCCTTCTTTTCAGGACCCCAAAACAGGGTACCCTAATTTTCGGAAACCCCCATGTTGTCACAGAGATCTCTTCGTCCCGACTGCTGATGACTGAGTCCAAACTTCGTTCAGCGGCCTGAGCTGCTTAGCTTCGCAGGGGCGAGGTCCTCAAATGAGGGTTTCCTACGCCTGGGACACTACGTGCATTGCGTCTTTCAACCAAGAGGGGTCATTACCTTAAGAGCTTCTTATAGTAAGCGTTCTAGCATGTTAGGGTGTCTTATCTTCCACACTTCCCACATTGTTGCCGTCAAGGCTGTTTCATTCCCGGCCTTCTTCGACAGTTCAGGTTAAAGGATGCGAGGAGTACTGCCAGTCTGCCTCCCGGAGCTAAGGCAGCCCTCGCGTTGTTCATCGGGTTCCCGTTCATGACGCTCTTTGACATCGTGTCATAGCCTTATCGGCATGAAGTGGCACAGCAGTCCGTTGCATCGAACTCGCGGCCTTCGTGACGATTGGCAAAGGTCAGACTGCATAGTCTTTTGCCGGACAATGCAGAAGATGAGGCTGTATAATATACTATAGTGCATTATTCTATATCATATTATGCTATATTATTGTCTTATACTGTATTATATTCTGTTATATTATATTTTCCTACTATACTATAGCATTTTATATTATACCTCCATTCTGCTCCCGCAGCCGGACTGAATGCCATTGTTGACCATCCCTGGGCCCTTCCGAAGCGTGTTCGGCTCGATGATGCTCTGTTTGAGTCACATACTATCCATTTTTGAATTTTTGGTTGTAATAGTTCATCATATAAAGTATTATTATCAATGGTTTATGGCATGGGAGGCCTTTACCACGGAGTTATAACTCCTGACTCTCAGCAGCTGAGTTTTGTTCAAAGTTCATGTTCGGGAAGGCCCACCTTAGTCTTCATACCTGCAAGGCGACGAGAATTTCATTGCTCAGCGCTGCGGACACGCAAGCTTTTGCACAACCACCCCAGGTCCCATCCACCCATGTACTGACCCCTACTCGATGGGCAATGCTGGGCGCGGCAGCTCCACAACACCTTCATGCTTTGGCTACCAGGCTTGTTTGTGGCATTTCTCAAGTATGCAAGCTGTCAGATAGGCCACGACGGTGGAGGAACGGCCAATTACATTTATAGGAGGGTAACTGGGAAGTTAAAGACAGTGGCATTGCCGATGTTTCAGAAACCCGGTCTCCCGAGGCCTGGACATCATCCTGTCTGCAAGAAAACTTACCCAACTGGGTCTTTCTTGCTCAGCACCTCAGGAGCAGTGAAAGTGCATGATGCTTCCCTGTCTCGGCAGTATCCCCTTAGTAAGCCTTCGTAGGTAAGGAAGTATAGGCTTGGACCACACCTGCACACAGGTCTCCGTCACAGGCATGCAAGAAGAAGAAGACAGCTCGCAGGCGCTTCTGGAAGTCCTAGTGATCAGCTGCCCAGCCATTGAATTGCAACTGCCGTCTCGCGCAGGGCTCTGTGGCCACGGCACCAGAATGGTCCAGGGAAGCAGCGCACGGTCCTGTGGCCCGTCTGCTCAAGAGCGCAGAGCACGCTTGTCCTTCCTGTTAGATTTCCAGATTGAAATTTGCTACCTTGATGTGCTTCACATCCCAGCTGTGCCAAAGGCATGACCGTGATAGCAGTTTGCGACGGAGGTGCGGAGCTTCCCTTTTGCACCTAGAGTTGTCGCCCTATGAGCATGCAGCATATTAGTGGGCTGCTTCGTAGCCGTTATGCTCCTCGGTTTTGTGCTGGGTTGTTGTGCTGCGGGCGTGGACGCTTGATTCGCCAGGTTTCAGTTTGCGAATTCAAGTGGTCACGTTCTGGGAATGCAAGAGAAAATTATGCCAGGAGCCCCTGCAATACTGTCACACTCGTGTCATGTGCAGATGCGGCAAGCTCCTGTCTTTCTTGGGTGCGCTCCTGTGGCGGCGCCGCCGGCGGGCAGTCTTGGGCCGGGAGGACATGTGCGAGCGGAACTTGCAGGTTGAGTCTGTCGAAGCTGATGCGTGGAACCTGCAATAGACCGGAATTCTCTGTGAAGACGGGGGCTTCAGGCTTGCAGGAGGGTGAATCTTTGGAGCTGCTGCAGGACCAGGCAGGAGGCAAAGGATCCGATGCAGCAAACCCATCCGTTTTGACAGACACGCAGCTGGGCGCAACACCTTGAAGACTTTGCAATGGTAAGCAATCGGCCAAGCATAGTTCCATCGTGTTCGGTTTGATGCTTATCATGATGCGGAGAACTGAGGATTTGTTTGATTCCTGGCAGCACGCCGGTGACTCGAGTCGAGGACGCCCCAGGAAATGCACGTCGGATCTATACTGGCATCGACATCCGTGCAAGCGTTAACGATGTTTGGGAGGCCCGGCCTCGTTGGTTCAGGGGAGGTAAGGGAGGGAAACCCTAAACCCTTGTGCACGCTCCTATGAGCGAGTCTTCTGACCTTCCTGCGAGAGAAAGGGGGCTACTGCATTTAAAAAAAACCCTCTCTGACCGCATACTGTATGCAGTTGGAAAAAGGTGTCAAAAAAAAACCTAAAACCCCAAAAAAACCCTAGCAGGGCTGCTCCAACGAACGCAGGTGCTCACCGACTACGAGGGCCTGGCCCGAGTGGTGCCCAATCTGGCGGAGAACTCCATCGTGGAGGGCCCCGCCCCCCGGCCTTGGCGTCTGCTGGTAGCTCTCTGCCTATCTCTATCTATCTGTCCATTTATCTAGCTATCTCTCTATCATCTCTATCTATCTCTCTATCTATCTATCTATCTATCTATCTATCTATTTATCTATTTATCTATTTATCTATCTATCTATCTATCTATCTATCTATCTAAGTCTATCAGTCAGGTATATCACTCCGTCGATCTGTTTGTCTGTCTGTCTGTCTGTCTGTCTGTCTGTCTGTCCTTCTTCTCTAAGATATTCTAATCCAGTCTAGACTAGTCGAGCCTACTGCACTCTGAGCAAATCGAATTGAAGCTAATCTAACCTGTGCCATCTAATCTGCCACAGCAATCCACATCCTCTATCCACCCACGTCGTTTGTATGCATCACGCGCATAATGCATGTAACAGAGACCCACCATGCGTAGTTCATTATAATCATTCATATGCATTTGCATACTATGTACCCACTTACATAGCATCACCGTGATTGAGGGGCACGCATTGCAAACCTACCCACATCGGCTTCGACGGTGAGATGCGGCTGTCGGCGTTGAAACCCAAGATGGAGGAACCTTGATGTAACACCCGGGACCAATACCTCATGATCAGGATCGGCAGGGTGGTGCTCGCCTGTGGCAAATAGGCAGCGAGCCAACGGGATGCCATTCAGTCCTCATGCTATGGTCCAGTGGTCGAAAGTGGCCTTGTCGCAGTCTGCATTTGCCACTCCAACTCTCCCTCTGCACTGGTGGCCTGGTTTTCAATCTGGGAGTGCTGTTCGGCAGGCCAGGCATCTTGGACGATTTGCGGCAAGACTTTCCACTTCCAAGCCGGGATGACGCTGGATGTTCGACTGCACCCCGAAGGAGTTTGCAGATCTGGCGTGAAGGTCGGAAGAGAGCTTCGTGTGATGCCCCTGGAAGCGGTGCGGCAGTGAAGCAGAGCGAACACCCTATTATATGTTGTTGATTACATAGTATGAATGTATGGCATAACATGTATTGTATACTGCATATTATGCAAAAAGCATAATGACACCCGTCCCGCCCTCCGCGAACAAGTTCGCAGGTTTGCGGGGAAAGAATGGATGCGGCTCACATGTTGAGCTCAGAGGCCCCTGCAAGGGATCTTGAGTCGAGCTCTGCTAGCTCTAGTCAGACGTCAGGCTCCGGTCTGCAGACTTGGCATTGGGCAGGTCAGAGCTCACGGCAGGAGAGAGAAGCTTATCCGGGACGTTTTTCCCAGGCACGGGAGTGCACCTTGACCTGTGAGTGCTTCGAATCTGCTGCTCGCCACAGCGCCCATCGCGTACCTTTGTGCACCCCCTGGAAGGCCATTCTCGGTTGCTGCCGAAGGAGTTCCGGTTCGAGCTGCCTGGTCGGATTCAGAGCCTATCCAGCTTGAAACGTTCTCTCCGAGTCATGGAGGGTTGATGGTTGACGACGCGAATCTGTCTGACTGCAGCTTCATGGGCGACCACATCTGCTTCAAGCCCTAAATTCTATGATTCTTATTGGCAGGTTCGGAGGTGAAAATGGGGTGCTATTTGTTGTCATCCGTCGGAGGCGAGTGTAAGTTTCACGCAGCCGACCTACGCAACAAAAGCCTCGCCTGGAGTGTCCGAGCTCTGAGCTCCAAAACCCACATCTATACTATACTACACCATACTAGACTAGACTAGACTATACTATACTATGTCCTGTACTATACTGTACTGCCTCCAGGATATCACCATGCAGAACGTCCTCGGCGCACGTGGGGACTTCGTGCATTACCAGGGGGTATGGCGACTGCAGCCTCTCCAGGGCTGTGCCGGACCAGGAGCTGTCATAAGCTGTATTATATACATACATATGTAATATGTAGATACATATATAGAGATATGATAATATATATATATATATAAAGATAAATAGTATATATATATATATACTTACTATATTGCAGACAGCGACATTGTTTGATACTAAATCATATGGTAACATCGTGGGTTCTACTGTCTTGTGTGGTGGAGGGTTTACGATGTTTTGAAGGCTTTGGGGTCTTAGGTTTCAAGGCTTCGGTGCCGATACGTGACGTGGTACCGACCGAGCATTACCCAGCAACACCTTCAGGCGGCCCGGATGCGAAAGGCTTTAGGGCTTGAGGCGAAGGAAGTTTTAAGGATTTAGGGTTGGAAACGAGGCTGCCTAGTTTTGCAGCCAGCGCGGTGGGAAGATTTCCTGGTAGCCGCGAGCCGCAGCTCGCGTGAACGGCAGGAGAGGAGATGATGCGTCTGACATTTGCAGTCGAATGCCAGCCGCATTGGTTTCTCCCGGCGCGGTGCTGAGTCGGTTCGCGAGCCCATGCCTGTGGGAGTTTCGGAAAATCAAGGGCCTGGAACCCAGATATTAGCCCCTGCATCGAAGGAACACCCGTAAAGGGACCCCTGCACCAAGGGGTCTCCAGACAAACGAGTTCTGGGGCCCAAGGTCGCGCCAGTCGAGGGCCGCATCGCCACGGCCCTCGCCGAGAACATGGAGGCGATCCGCGACTTCGTGGAGGAACGGCTTGATGGCATGGAGTCGGTCACGGCAGCGTCCTTTCGGCTGCCTTCGGACCTGTCTCCGCAACAAACCCTAAAATGAGATGTGCACCGAAACATTTGACTAAAAGCCTTTACCAGTAGCCGTAAGCCTGGGTCCGAGTGCGAGTGCCGAAACCGGAAGCGGATTTCAGATGTGGGAGTTTCCGAAAATAAGGGGTACCTTATTTTGTGGTCCTTATAATAAGGATCCTATTATTTAGGGTACTATATTAGGGTCCCCTATTTTCGGAAACCCCTACGTCTCATGGGTCGAAAGCTCAGGTCGCAGCCTTCAGGGCCCGAAACGGCCAATGTGGGCCACTCCCGTCTGCCGTCGCAGTCGGAGTCGGCATGGCCCCAGTTGCCCCAGGCTAGCTCGTGGGAGCTAGATGGGAGATTTGAAGCTCAGAGCAGTGCACATCCATCATGCCAGTCTTGCTGTGGAGATACACGGAGATCCTTGTGTAAGATGCTAGACTCAAACGTGAATGCAAGACAGCGTGTATCAGCCACCAGCTGTGTTTCTCTAAATGCTCTACAAGCTTCTGTTTGCTTCGCGGAACATTGTGTATCAAGTGTTTGCCACCCCATTGTTGCCTCCAGCTGCCGTTATAGTGTTATCATTCGTGTCAATAGTCCTTTGGACTTGCCCCTATTGTAGTCAGAACCGTTAACTGTAAGTAGCTCGATTGCGAATCCTTCCTCCTCTTCTGCCTCTTCTTCTTACTTATGTGTGTGTATGTGCATGTTTGCATACGTAGCGTAGCGTATGTGTATAGGTACACACATGCACGCACACACTGATATGTACGTGTATATATATATACACACATAAGGACAACATTTAAATTTAATAATACTTAATAATATACACATGTAAATATTTACATGCATGCATGCAGGCAGGCAGACATACGAACGTACGTACATACACACACACACACACATATATATATATATACATAGATGTATCTATCTATCTATCCATCTATCTATCTATCTATCCATCTATCTATCTATCGATCTATCTGTCTATCTATGTACATATTTGTAGACATACTTACATGCGCCTTCAATGCCGCACTGCTGCTTCGTCTACCGAGAAGCTCTTGCCCCGTGCTACTAGTCTTGTCCACTGAGCCGCCAAGACTTGATTTGTGACACTGACACTGACAGGAAGTGGATTCCCTGGCTCGTGCAGCTCACTCCTTATGGGATTCTTTGTTTCCCGACACTGCCCCGCCTCAGCCGCAGCCTGCACTTGGTGTCCGCTGCTTCGCGCCGAGGACTCATAGGGTTCCAGCCAGTCGCACACTGCTTTCTTGGATATGGAGATAGGGCTTCGGGGCTTGGAGTGCTGAAAGCATTCAAACATCAGCAGAGCCTAGACAAGACTGCGGCGCAAAACGCAGAGTTGCATGATGCCTGGGTAGTCAAGTGCTGTATGCGAGCAAGACTTCGCAGCATTGTCTGCATGTGACATGCAAAAGACTGGGCACAGGGCATGTACACTGCAGCGCAACATCCGCTGCCGACCTTCCCTGGCTGTGCCGAGCCATTACATACATTGTTACATACATACGTACGTACGTACATACATACATACACATACATACATACAGATACTTATTTGTTTAGTGTAATATTTAAACCCTGATTGGAAGAACTGCCCACAGGGTTTCGAAATGCCAGGCTGAGCACGGCGATTCTCAAATCAGGTTTGGAAATTCGAGCATTTAGTAGACATAGACACCAACATGTCGTTTCAATCGTGAGAAAGGCGGATCGCTTTCTGGAGATGACGGTCAGGATTAATGACTTTGATGATCGGGCTGTACACCATTTTGAGACAAGCCCACTGAGAATACGGTTTGCAGGATCCGGACAAAGCAATGTTTGAGCAACGGGCATGGTCACCTGGGATAGGGAGAGAAGAAATGCTTGGCAGTCGGCAGGACGCCTGCTGGCAACGGTTCCCGCTTCAGTGGAATGGTGGCCGCACACAGTCGAGCACATGCATTGCCTCGAACAAGACGACGGGCCACCGCAGAAGCTTGGCAATACAAGCACAAGTTGTTGCAACCCTCATGTGCCTGACAAGGGGTGGTTAGTTGTGACCGCCGATCGACAGGCAGAGCTTTGGTGTATGACAGAAGCCGTCGCAGATGCCTTGAACCGAGCAGAGATGCGGCTTATGGAGCGGGCCGAGGCGAGAGGGTCGGGCCGAAGGTCAACAGGTTTATTTTTGTCACTTCAGTGCTTTGTTTTCTTGTTAGAAGTCTCTTTGAGATTCTTCCATGGGGTGGAAGGTCGTGATGCCGTGGAAAGCACGTGCTGTTGCATCAGGGTCACAGTGTTGCAGGTTGGAGTCGCGTCGGAAAATGCTGCTGGAGCCTTGAGCTCCATTGCTGCCAGCATGGCAGAGGCCAGGCTGAGACTTTCAACAGCAACCGATGCAACAATTGGGTGGTTGTCAAAATTATGGTCCCTTTTTGGGTCCTTATTATAATATGGCACCTATTATGTAGGGTACCCCCAAAGGGACCATAATTTTGACAACTACCCAATGCCAGAGGCATTCCACCTCGGATACTGGTGTCATCGGATGACTTCGGAGTGCTCGAAACACGAGAGATGGTAGACACACCAAGCCTCCAGCCATGCCGCATGCCTGGCTTGAGGCCCCGAAGGCGTGAGAGAGAAAGAGATAATATATATATATATAATATATATATATATATATATATATATATATATATAGTTATATTTATATTTATATACATATATATATACACATAGATAGACACTGATTATATGTATGTATGTATATATATATATATACACATGTAGGACATACACATATACCAATAGGGTTATGTGTTTTTCTGCGTATATATATATATATATTATTATTATTATTATTATTATTATATTCTCACGTTGATATACTGTGCCGCGGGGTGGGGGAGGGTTCCCTATGGCTTCCCCGTCTTCCCGGTGAGGCATCGGCTCCACTAGCCGCGACAGCGGAAACCGCTGCCATCACCGTGGCCGGACTCGAGGCCGAGACCGTGACTTCGCTGCACAGGGCTCGAGGTTTGGGGCTTGGGGGTTTAGGGTTTCGGGGTTTAGGGTGAACCGTAGCCATTTTGGCTCAAGGGCTGTCG
>CAJNDV010000192.1:82200-97391 GCA_905221635.1 Symbiodinium sp. CCMP2456
CATGGGTCGTCACAGGGGCTACCCTTATTAGCCCGTAAGATCGTGAGAATTGTGCGTACTTAGCCTTGCGCATCTCGCCACGACTGCGATGTGCTGCGAGGGACCTTGGCCAGGCGAGCTCAGTTCAAGCCTGTGGAAAAGAAGGGTTAAGGAGAGAGAGAGAAAGAGAGAGACAGAGAGAGAGAGAGAGAGAGGCAAGCTCCCTGGACCCCGGAGAAGAAAAAGAAAAAGAGGGAGAGAGAGAGGGGTTAAGGGGGGATGCTGAAGAAAGCTGCAAATTGTGAGGCAGAAGCCCGCAGGTTGCACAACAACGGGAGCTAGACGGGCGGACAACGTGCAGAGATGTTCGAAGATAACTCAAATCGTTCTCGCCGTCGCCAAGCCGGCAACTTTCCGTGAAGGGTCCGTGCCACTCGACCCACTTCGTGACAAGGTGCTTACCGCATCTGCAGTGGCTGCTGTGGCTGCCATTGCTGCCAGGTGCAGAGCTTGAAACATCGTGCGAGCTACTGTCCCATGAGTATCAGCACATGTTCATTCATGGTAGGGTTAGAACGCGCCCCAACGGAGGGTTGAGTTCAAGTCATCGTGTGCTTCCCGGAGGTCGGCTGCTCAGAGGAGAGTTGAGGAGGCAACGATGGAAAGCTTGTCACGACACGCCTAGCTTATCGGATTGCTCCAGTCTGCCGGGTTTCTTCCGCGGTTTCGCCATGGCAATTCATGGCAAGCCCAGAATGTTTTCTCTGGCTTTGCGCCACGCCATACAAAATGCAAGTAATCACGAAGCCCTGCGGAGAATCACCATTAAGAAGCATTTGACACCTAGGAATGTCGGTATGGCCGACCACGTTCTCAGTGAGGTGGTTTTATCTTAGTAGTGGCCACAAGGCTGCGAAGTTTTTTGTTGCTGCAAGTCTTGTATGGGAATGACAAGGGCCCCATCATCGGGTCGGATTTTGAAACACAGTGTTCAGAAACCCACCCTAAACTCTCTAGGCTGAACCTTCGTTCGAGAGTACAAGCGCGCCCTCCCTCAGACAAAAAACCGAGAACTCCCGCGCAGGCGGAGCTGGAGCTGTCGAATCAGCGACCGGGCACCAGCTTTAGTGACTTTAGGGTCGGTGTGGTTGAGATTTAGGCTTTAAGTTCACAGTCTCGGGTGTCTTTTAAGAGGCTGCGCTGGAAAGAGTCTACAAGCGGCCTTCTAGCGATTCTCGCGCTCTACGTGACCTTTTCGGGTTTAGGGTGCTCTTCGCTCTCGGACCGAAAGCTCCAGACCGGCGGAATCCACGGCTTTGGGATTGGGGGCCCCTTCTGCCGCAGCAGAACGAAGATAAGGCTTATGTGGTTTATATCTGGGGAGTTCGAGTAAGACTTGGAGGGGTTGGGGATCCCTCCGAGATTGCTGTGGCGCATATCTTGTGTGACGTCAGGTGTAGGGGCCTTAATAATTAGACTGGGCCTAGGGTTTTGGCTCCTTATTATCATGATAGTATAATGTACCCCGCAACCCTCTTCCAATGGGGCTCTAGTATAAGGGGACTTGATTCCTCATGAGAGTCGTCGCTTATCGCCCCGGACCTCCTCTCGCTTCGGCAAGCTTTCGCCAGTTTAGGGTGCGTTGCGGCTTCAGCTTACGTGCCTCACGCCGGGGCTTTAGGGTTTAGGTTTTGGGGCTTCAGGGTGTGCCGTAGGGTTTAGGTGTCAGGATGTGCAGGGATCCCTAGCTGTCCGAAGGAGCAAAAACTTGGACTGGCGAATGGAATGAGTTAACCATCGGCCTACACTACACATCACGATATCCAAAGTGTCATCACCCGACTCAAGCGATCCCTTGTGTGCGGACGCCTTATCTAGATGCCCATGCTTTTGGTAAAGTCATGCGGAGTCTCCTTTCAGTATGGAGCACCTAGACTTCTAGCCTAAACCGCCAAGGGACCACACGGTGCATTTGCAGAATGCCTGGCGGGCGGTGCTTCGACAGCACCCGGAGGCAGAGCCTCGGGCCGCAAGCGAAATCCTATGATATACATACTTTTTCTGCAATGTACGGTATAGTAGACATGTGTAATACCGTACATGCAGTGTGTATACATATAATATCATATATATATGATATTATATGTATATACATATACACTTGCACATACACATCTAGAGTCTATACGATGCATTTTCTTTTTGCTCTTCGTCATTTGGCGGTAGGCGTTGGAAGATTGCCTGAGGTCTTAGACAACAATTTCCTGGGTGAGCCCTTCGGCTTCGAAGAAGTAAAGCAGCGATGGCCTCGCCTGGTGCAAACTTTGGGCGTCTCGGAAGACCAGGCGCTGCGGATTTTTTCGAGTTTCTTAAGTTGTTATCCGGGTCCTTCTAGGCTTTCATTGAGAAGCCTTTAGAGACTCATACTTCCTGGTGGCTTACGTTGGAGCAGCACCATCTGATGCTTGCGGACCTTCGAGTAGGTTGCCTGGATGCTGCATGCAAATTCGGGCATGCGTAATGCAGTCGTGCCCGCCCTTTATGCAGGCTTTGAAGATCATCGAGGCAGATGCGACCCCTCTGCTGGCAACTGGCTTGCATTCAAAACGACCTTCGTGGCCACATTCGGGCAACGTTTCTGCTCCGGAGCTTCTTGGCAGGTCGAGTCCGATGCCGTCTCTGAAGTCTTGGCTCGGCTAGCTGCGATCAGCTCAAGGGAGAAGGCAGCACCGCCCCGGCAGGGGACCTGCCTCCGCTGTCTCCGGGTCAGGCCCTGGAGCTCGTGCATCGCAGCCCTTCTCTCCTGGCTGCTGCGATGAGTGGCAAGGAAACGGCCCGGGCATAGTGTAGAAGGGGAAGCAGACCTGAAGGCGTTCTGACGGGAGGCCAAAAATGGCATAGCCGTTTCCACGCTGGTCGACATGCTCTACGCAGGTCGCCTGTATAAGGTGGGTTGCAGCTTGTCGGTGTTGCTATTCCCCCAAAATGACAGCAACACGTGGATGTGCAGGTGCTAGAAGAAGAAGGGCGGTCCAATGCGGGCAAGTTAGCCGAAATCGAGCTGCAGCTGGGTTGTGTTGGCCTGTTGGACGTCATAAGAACATGATACGATACTATACTAATATGATAATATGATAATACAATAACATCATAAAATATACGTGCAAAATAATCGGGTTTCGGAATGTTGATGAACCGAGGTATGCGAACCTTTTGTCTGCCTTTCGGCCTTGTGTGGATCTCGTCCTCTCGGGGCACACGGCCAGAGATGCAAAGGATGCCACAAGGAGAATCTTCCGATCGCTGCAGGAGCCTGGCGAGGTCACACATGGCAGGCTTTTGAGTTGATAACCAGAAACTATGCGGAAGATGTGCATGTAGAAGGGGTTCTGGTAAGGAGGCACCGAGCCTGGTGTGCGGGATGCGCGAATCTGTCTACTTGCCAAAGGACTGCGCGCCGAACGAGTCCATTCGAGTCCTTCTGCAACGGGTCGCTGCTGCTCGACTCAGAGAGTGGAGGCGGCGGCTTGAGTCATTGAGGTTAACATGCCTTCTCAAGTGCTGTCGCAATATGTGTGCACGTACATGTATGTACATACACATATACACAAGTATACACACATACAGGCAATCTTACATACATTCGTGCATACGCCAATGTCTGCATCTGTGCATTTTAAATTGTATTTATGGTCATACGGGGGCCGACCGAGGCTGCTGCAGATCCCTGGTCTTACCTGGCCGACCAGACGCGGGCCGGCTTCTCGATTGGAAGCCGGTTGGCTCCCAGGATGCACTGAGTTTAGAGTATGTAGACATGTAAAGCGTTTAGGGTTGATCAGTGGGGCGCTGGCATTCATCAAGTCCAGATGTAAAGAGGGTTAAAGGCGTGGCTTGAACCCGAAACTCCCAAGCTACTATGACCCGCTAAGTGTGACTGAGGTGGTGGAGCCATCTCTGACCAAGAAGATTCTTCCGAGACTCGGCTGGCTGGTTGTTGAGTCCAGAGAATCGACTTGCAAGTTCAGGGGTTTCATATAGTAGAGTCAGTAGAGTATAGATGATTTTTCCACCTCCTTCATGACTGCTGAACATGAAGCCCTGAGGCACTCCACTTCAATCGTGAGCCATCTTCCCTCCATCTACACGAGGCTGTCCATCCTTGGGCCTCATGTGCCCGGCTGCTCATCGGCATGGCACGACCCGGGTGCAAGAGCACGAATTGAAGCGTGCGACTATCTGGGGTTGAAAGCATCGTGTGCGGGAGCCGAAATTTTTATCCGATGTGATATACCCGAAATCCATGGAGTCCCGAAGCAAAGTAGAAAATATACCCGAAATCCCAAGAGCGCCCAGGTATCGTCCGAATTTTGGATCAGTACTTGGACATCGTGGAGCCGAGCCTTCCTCTGCATCTAAGTCTCGAGATCCGGCTCTTCCAGCCTTGCCTTGAGAGCATCTGAGGCATTTAGACCGAATTATGGAGAGAATGGACCGGATCGAGCCGCACTTGCCGTACATCCTCCTGCACCTGGAAGCTTGAAGGCACCTAGTTGCACGGTTGGCAACCGGGCCTGCAGCACTAGCGAGTCACGTGATGCATCCAGAACTGTACCTGCAAGCCTGTCAGCAAACACAATACATCAAATCAACGAGTTATATGATAATATGACACAGCAGAACAGCCGCAGAGAGGCTGAAGGCAGACGAAGTTGCAAAGAGAGGGAAGAGACGGAAGCGTGGGGAGGTGCCTTCAACATTTGCCAGCCCCAACGAAGCACTTCTGCAAGCGTCGCAATGCTTCGCAATTGAAGCGACTTGCGGGGGTTGGGCAGTCTCGAGTCTCGCGAGCTGCGAAAGAAAACAGCAGAGAAAGCTGTTGCACGGAAGAAGCTCCGGTGACACTCAACTTGAGCTTATACATTTGCTGCCTTGTCTTGATTGCGCAAGCGAGTGGGGGCACTTGCCTGGGACCTTTTGACCCGGCGACAGAACGAAGACGCAGAGTATCCAGACGAAAATAGCCAGCAAACCTTTCAAGGTCCCCTTTCGCGCAGCTCAGGACGTGCTGGCAAAGCACTGCGGGCCTTTATTGGACCACTTCGACTTGCTTATGCCCTATGCAGAACTAGGTGTGCCAGCGCTCGTCAAGCTATGCTTCGTTGTAAGCGCATCTTTGTCGTTTCGTGCCTCTCTCGCCGTTTGTCTTTCTGCCCCATGTCATGCCCTGTCCCTCCTGCCACTGAGATTGATGCCATGTGCTGCAGGTCGTGATCGGAATCTTCCAAACTTGGACCAATGCTTTGATGAGCCGCAAGTTGCGAAGATGGAGGATGCCTCCGCTCATGTACTCCGTGTTGAGAGAGCTTGTCGCACTTCGTAGGAGTGTCTCGTGGACAACCTCGTGGACAACTGGGAAGGCTGCCGAAGCAGGGTTCCTTCGTCGCGAAGCTTTGCACCCGAGGTGAAGTGCGAAGTGCAAAGCCTGAAGAGCAACTCCCTGCACAGGCTCTGCAGCAGCACGCGTCGAGGAGCTGTGGGGGTGGAATCTACCGCTTGTCATGCCTAGAGCGAGAACGAATGCATTGCACCACGAGTCAAAGTCCAAGAAGCTCATGCGAGAGTCCAAGCTCAAAGACAGAGGAGAACTCTTACCTCCCCAAGCTGCTACCATATGTGGACTACCTGATCCCGCGACTTGATCAGCTGGCTCCACACCTGCCCCTTGCCCATCCGCCGCTTGGCTAAAAGTGGCTAGGACAAGTGAAGACATGCGTTCGTTGGATTTTCTGTGCAGGCACTTGCCCTATGTCCTCCCATTTATGGACGACCTGCTGCCGTATATCGAGCGCTTCGTTCGCTTTCCCCAGGCCTCCCTCCACTGGAGGTTGTTGAAAGGGAATCATGTGAATCCAATGCAGATTTGGAGCTGTCTTCAGTCAGGGGCATGCCAGGTATCGAAGAATGCCGATGTCCTCGTTGGATACCTTGGATGGCTTCTTCGAGTACCCTTGATCCCCAGGACGAAGATCCGGTGCGGACCACCTGTCGTATGTATGCATGTATGTATATGTGTATGTACGTATGGTCGAGTGCGGGTGCTAAACATATGATTGTGTCAATGTGCGTATGTACGTATCTAGGTAGGTAGGTAGGGTAGGGTAGGGTAGGGTAGGGTAAGGTAAGGTCGGTAGGTCGGAAGGTAGGTAGGGAAGTAAGTAGGTAGGTGGGTATGTGGCACATGCACAGACAAGCCGGCGATCGGGCGACATGCGCAAGGGTTGTTGCCCGGAATTCGCAGTGACGGGAACTACGGGTAGCCAACTCCCTTCGTGAATTCCTCGCTTCACGGTTCTCAGTTCAGTCACATGTCTGCTTACCGGCCTCATTCCTCTGAAAGGATGTCTTCCGCCCGAGTCAGATATGAATACACACCTCTGCTCCGCTGGTTTGCTGCATCTCTCATCGCCGGATGATGACCACCGATGACTCCCTGGAGGATCTTGAAGTTGCCCCTGGTGCCTCGCATCATCGCTTGGATCAGCGTGCGCCTTCCGCACAGACCTCAGTGACTAGCAGGTCTTCTACTGCTTGACAGTGAAGTAGCCATTGTACGGGCATGTGGCAATCTTGATCACGCTGAAGATGCGGGTGGACCAAGATTCAGCATGAATATCTACACCAGGGTCACCAGAGTGCTTGCTATCTGGAACTCAACTGTACGGCACCGTCTTTGCCGAGGCGACGTCCGATTCAAGGCAGGGCTCTGGAGATTGAGAAAGACCCAATGTTCTGCACGTGCGAACGGTCGTCGCGCAAGCGCATGTGCTTGCTCGCACTTTTGCAGGCCTGCTGATTCTGCGCGCGTGCAAGCCCGCACGTTGTCTCGCTTGCAAGCTCGCTCGAATGCACACACACACGATAGAGAGAAGGACCGATTGACAGATGGCTAGATGCACGCACCGACTCCCATAGAAGCAGAGAAAGGTAGTAGGTTGGAGTGGGTTGGAGTAAGCATCGGATCACGGATAGACTCTGGGAGATTCGGAGACCAGGGACCTAAGGAGCAGCATCCTTAGTAGAAGGATCCCCGAAAAAAGGGACCCCATGACCCGGACCCCTACTTTCCTGAGCTTTGCAATTCACACCTTGCCTTTTTGGCATATGCCTATCTTCGGCCAGGTAAGCTGGAGAGAATCAGGTTGCGCTACGAGGAAGCTGAGCGTCGGCAGGCTGCTCTGACCATGTCTTAGGGCTATGAGCAGCCACCCGGGGCATTAAGGCTCGAGTTTGCAGGGCAACCGGAAGCAAAGAGACTAGCAGTGTAGGCCCGCGCAAATTCGGGCAGTATGTTCAGTTCAATTTGCACGGACCTGCGCTCCAGAGGAGTGCGGGCAGAACCGAATTTTTTTCAGCGGGTTGTTGGAACTCGCCTGCTGCTTGCACAGTGATGGCCGGCTAACTTTCCACCAAACCGAAGTTTTGTAGTCAACACGCGGTGGGATAACATAGGAGTCTGAATAGCTGGTAATGGTATGTAATGGTTTGCGCCTCCAGAGTATATACTTATATAACAGCTGTAAAGCATATCTACTTGTCAGGCCGTTTTTCTCATCACGACCGTCAGTATTGTTTGTATCGTCATCAGTATTTCCTGAAGACCGTCATCACCACCTGCATCATCACCGGTATTCTCCTGCTAGACCCGTGCAATGAGCACACGTGTCAAATCTTCGTACACGTTTGAACCTTCGCCCGATACCTGACTAACGGTTTCGTACTGAGGTATACCAATATAAGAACATCTGATGTCGCTTAACTGTCATCCTAAGAGGGAAGCCTGTTTACACTAGTAGCTGCTTGATTCTCGTTCAATGTTTGAGTTATTTGATACGCATTCAAACGTGAACATTCGATATTCAGCCCAGGTCTTGAGCAACTGTTGCGGAAGTAACGCTTGAGATCCGTCAAGTGTTACGCAAGTAATATCTGGTGAAGAAGTACGTCCGTGCTGAAACATTATATGTTGTTGTAGTTCTTGCAGTTGAAGAAGTATTGGTTACATCATGTTACATGTTATTGGTTCAAGTTGAAGAAATGTGTGACTGCGACTTTTCCACTGCTGCAATGGCTGAATGTTGCTCATGTGCTAGTCTGAAATCAGCAAACAAATACTGCGCACTGAGATAGTCGTGAATATATACCAGCGCTGAAAACCTAGGCGTTTCTGAACATTATTTGGATACTGCAGTCTTCGTTCATTGCCGTATTCAACTTGCCATGTAAACCTCAGAAAAGATTATAAATGTTGTTGGAGTGGGTAGTACCTATTAGGGGTAGGAGCTGGACAAGACACGACAAGGTATTCGCTCAGGTTTCCAACCTTGTTAAAACCAACATTTCAGAAGTGTCGAAAATTAAAAACTTCCTAAACCAGCACCAGTATCGTAAGACAAATTTCCAGGATCTTCGAGCAAAATGTCAGAACCCAGTGCACGAGATTATCTGAAACATAGGCGACCTTTTTTTCGGGGGGCGGATCTAGAATTTCTAGAACTGTACATGTGATTGGATAATATGCAGACGTTGCAAATTAGGGCTGGGCTCTTCGAAGATTTCCGGAAAACATCGGTTGATGCCACGAACACCGAAGTGAGCGTTTGGTAGAGCTTACGGTGGATGTACTACCTCGTCAGCTTGCGCACGCGTGCGTGTTTGCGTGTGTGTGTGTGTGTGTGTGTGTTTTTGTAAGGGGGTTCCATCTGTGTGTGTAAATAAACCAACAAATAAACATATGTGTGTGTATATATATATATATATATTAGGCATATACCCTCGGAAGCCCTATTCTAATGCTTTTTCCGAAGGGCCCCGGAGCGGAAGCATCCTGGAATATATGAGATGCAGAAGCCAAATTGCAGCTCTGCACCTGTGCTTGAGCCTCGAGTGCAATGCAGCTCAATTCGTACGTGCTGGGCAAATTCTATGTATACTAATGCTAGCTGCTAACATCATCGCTGCTTTTGTGGCTATTTTGTGCGACAAGGTTCCTTGTTCATGACAGGGGCTTCAATGACCAAGATTCCCATCCATCGCTAGTACTGTTACGGATTCCCATCTGCCCATCCAGTTTTCCCGCTCACGGCCGAGTCAGGAAGGCTACTGGCAAGGAGTTGCCGGGGAATCAGTGGCCTCCATTCCGAATCTACTTTACTACCAGTGTGTGGGAAGTCTAGGGTAGGTATTGAGGGTTCTTTGTTCTCATTTTGTGAATCCTAGCTAGTGTCCGCTTGCAGCCACAGGCTACCTGCCTGCTGGAGGGTCTAAACAAACTTTCTACGGCGCTGGGGTTTGAAATCAGTTGTAGTTGCACGAAGAGTCTGCGCTATGGCTTCGGAATGGAGACGAGCTCAAGCACCACTGTCCGGTTTTCCAAGGTTGTCCGCACCAGGCAAACAAGTTGCCTTTTGTAGCCAGCGTGCGCGTGTGATGTGGAGGATCAGATACAACATCTGTGCCACCCTGGGTCATGGTGGAGGCTGCTCTGCAACCCTGTTCACGGTCTTGGCTGGAGAACATGTCATTACCATGATCTACACCACCTGATGGCTACCAGCGGCTGCCTCCAAGTCTCAACTTGGACCCGTGCTTTTCAATCTGGCCGCCTCCCTTTGTCATCTCTTTCCGAAGCTTTGCAACGCTTGGATCGAGTTTTTAAGCCATGGAGAGGATGCCTAGGACCTGGTGATCGTGAGTGGCAATGTGATACCACGTGAAGATGGTGTGGCTGACGGGCATCCGGCATCCAGTAGATCTCGAGGATTTTCCAAAGGTTTGAGCACTAGACCCACGCCGCCTCCTGCGACACCACCTCAAGGGTTCAAACAGGGAGCTGCGACCTCCATGCTGCTCCGAGCCGCATGATTCTGAGGTATTCAGCCTTCACTATGCCTTGCTGTCCTGCAGGGTGACTGCGCACCAGGAGAGTGCAGAGAGCAATTTCGCAGTGCCAGCCACAGCTTCGGGGGATTAGAAGTATAGTGTTTTCGAGTACGGGCAACCTTCCTCAGGTGCAAGATGTTCTGGACAGAGCCTGCGCGTATGGCCCTAAGACTATTACAAGCGGATGCCCCCACGGTGTGTCAGGTGAGCATGCATGGAGTCTTGGCAGCTTGCGCTGGAGCTAAGTTGTGCTGGCTCGAGCATTGCATTGCTGCAGCGAGGGACCTAAATTATTGGCTTCGTTGTAGACTGAACCCTTTTACTGCAGAATCTGCGCATAGATCAGTGAAGGAGTCTTTACGAAAGTCACAAGCGAGAAAGTACCAGCAGATGCTTTGCAGGTACAATGCACTCCCCACTTCTTTACAGCTTTGCACAACGTGCGCTGCCATGAAGAGACTGCGGCGCGCTGCGGCGCTTTGTGCACTGGCGATCTGCTGGGCATGCCAGACTAAGGAGCTTGTTCACAAGCTTGCAGACCCTTATATAGCCCTAAATCCATCGGCCATTTTGGCTCAAGAGTTTGTCTTCCTGGTTGCACATGAGTCGTCTCAGCCGGACCCTCGTTCTCAAGACAGCACAACGAGCCGTCGCGGGACTTGGAACATGTCAATGAGCTTCTGCGTTTTCGCACGCCTTGCAAAACGCCGACTGCCTCCAAGAAAGTAAGCGAGCTTTTGGCAGAGGCTTGCTGTACTTCTGGTGTTTGGTGGTGGCTCCGTTTGGGAAGGTCCCTGGAACTCAAGCCCCGGAATTTGGTGAAGTGCAACAGGATTTTGATCTCAGCGAGCGAGAGGGCGGAGACTGAAGGGGTCAGCAGTCTTGATGGATTTTAACGACGCATGTTTTGCTTTGCAGTGTTATATACAGAGGCGCGGTTGCCTGTCGTATGGTCTCAGTAGCAATCGCTCTCTTCGACATAGTTCTCCAACCTGGCGACAAAGTCTCACAGATAGACCAATGCAGTACCTGGGCCTGCCCGTCCACATACTTGGCCGGTGGGCTCAAACACGTACCCGACCACCACAATCGGTCTATCACACGCAACTTTCGCATTGACGAGTGCTAAGTTGCCTGAGGCACCCAGTGTTTCTATCTATCAGCAAGCCTCGAGCTTAGGTTTCACCTCCAACGCATGCCCATGTGACAGTGAGCACCGAAGCTGCAAAACCCTAAAGCCTGCATTGTCCGAGTTGAGAGCCGAAACATACCGAAACCGTACACATATTCTGGGTTTGGAAGCTATCGCACCATAAGAGCACTAGCGAGTGTAGCAACACAACATATTATGATTAGAAGCTTCAACGCCTGCTTTTTGAAGCTGTCACGTAGCTGCGTGGCCTCTTGGGCCAGTTCCCCTGGGAGGATCTGCTCTTCTGTGGCTGGAGCCGCGCTGAATCAACCTATGCTCACAGGACGTGTGTCACGGGCAGGAACTTTGTGGAATTGTGCCACGGCTGCGCGCCGTCTCGGCAAGCCCCTGTTGAGTTTCTCGATAGTTTATTGTACCCAAAGAGCCTGTGTCAAACATGTGAAACACAGTCGAAGCCACGCAAGTTTTCGCTTCAGCACATGTTGGAGGCCCACGAATATCAGCTGGGGGAGGGAACTCGTGAAGAGGGGGGCGGGGGGGGGGGGGGGGGCGTTCTGTTCGTGGCACTACTTCCAGACCAGACTCCACACTTGCTGTTGTCAACGGATGCCGAGCGACAGGAGCCGGTGCCGGGCAGGCGATGGGATCGTCATCTCCTTTGACCTAGATGATACTCTCTGGCCCCTGGTGGACGTGGTTAATCAGGACTGTGGGACGGTGGGAAGGCTTCACAGTCTTTAAGGTCGCAGCCTCGCCTAGTTGCCTCCCGCTCAGGCCAACGGCGAGGTGGCAAGGGACAACAAGTTGTTGGCTGCTGATGACGCGCCTCGGAAAGCACGGCAACCACAACAGCGGAGGGGCAGGCTTTGTATTGCCAGGTACCCTTGATTTCACAGCTTTCGGGCATGCTTGTGGTGTTTGTCTGCTGTTGGTCTGTGTTTCTGAGGCGTCCTAGCCTCCTAGGCTAGACTAGGCCTGTGAGACGCGCTGCCTCGTGTTGTGGCTCTAGCCGATCTCCACCATGCATGGCTGCCAGATCCCCTTGACATGGTGCTTTCCCAAGCAGCATCTAGCTTAGATCGGGCCATGAAGGAGCAAAGGTATGTTTGCGTATATAAAGACATCAACTCACATATTCAGAAGCTGAAAGCATCACGGCAACAGTGGCAGAAGGAGTGCTCATTGACAGGCTAGAACGAAGACCGACCAAAAACCCAAGGTGTCCTTTGTTCTCTTGTGTCAAGAGCTCGAAGGTGATGGCTGCGATGCGCCGCATCCGGTCTACCCCTGCAGGGGCAAATGCCAGCTACACCTGCTTACGTCGTCAAGCTTACGAGGAGCTCACGTCCGATAGATGTATCACTGCCACCATGGCGAGTAACTTGCAAACATAAAGTCGTTAGTTTTCGATTTGCCCTTTGATGTTCGATGTTCGGCCTTCCGGCATACCCCCGCTTGTGGTTCGACGTGGTTGGGCCCCCAATTTTTGGAAATTGCGTGCAAGTCCTCGCCAGGAGCTCCTGGGAGGTGACAGACGTTCTGCAGTCCCTTGTCTGACAAGAGTAGTAGACTCTGGCATGTTGCGTGACGTTGAATGCGAAGCGCGTTCTGTGACGACGCGTGAGACAGCAAGGAGCGCATTCTGAAACAGTGGATCAGAGCAAGGGGTGATGCAGCAGCATCCTGCCTCTACCCTGATGTGCTGGAAAGCCTCGATGCCTGGCCAAAATGAAGCCCCTTGAGCGTGAGGGGCATTTGCCCCACCGAAGAGCGTTGAATGAACATCGGTGCTACTAGTAGCTGCTAGCCTCTGTTCAGATTGCTTAAACTGCCGACCGTTTCCTGCTACAACATACGCAAAGCATGCTTGGATATGTATGTGTGGAGGGCCTGGAAGTATGCCTGGGAAGCATGCATGGATGGATGCATGTCTGCATGTCGTAAGTATTACATCTAATTTTACTGTAGATATTGTACAAAATATATAATGCACAATATACACTCATACACAATATGTATATATATATATGTGTGTGTGTGTATATATATACACATACAAAAAACAACGCTATATATATATATATATATCTTAAAATGACTGCTTCTTCAGGAAGGCCTGTTAGCTTCGGGGGCCATCATTGGGGCGATTACCAACGGTGCCGGCAATCCGCAGCAGATCACGAAGTTGGCTCCCTTCTTTTCTTTTTGTGCTTCCGGTGAAGAGGACTGGGGGATCGAATTAGGTACTCTATTTGTGATGTGTATATATATATATATATACATTGTATTTATACATAACGCATAATGGTAATAGTAATAGTAATAGTAATAGTAATAGTAATTTGAATAACGTAGAAATTCTGAAGCTTTGCAGCCGGCTTCAGTTACGGGTGGTCACCGTTTTGTGGTCTAGGATGCCATCTTCCCTCACCGGAAGCCGTCTCCGGTCATTTTCGAAGCGGCTGTTGCGAGAGCACGAGATTTGGGCTGGAGTGGCAGTCTTCAGCATCTTGCCTGCAGCTGCATGCGGCGTAAGCATCCGACATGATTCTAGGCAGCCTGCACTCAGCTGGCGAGGTCATGGTGGCATGTGGGCGACGATCCAGCGACGGATGTCAGCGCTGCTGCTCGCGTCGGCCTCCGGAGCCTTTGAGAGTCGCATCTAAGCAGCTCTGATGTTCAGTGTCGGAAAAAACCTTCGCGACCGAGCATCCGAGCCTCCAAGCAGCCACTTCTGGCAGGACCGTGCTGGTAAGCCGGCCTGGAAAAGCGGAGAATCGCTTTTCCGTGACTTCGGCCGCAGAGCTTGCTGCGCGTGCTGCTGGAGCGGACCCTTGGCTCGGTGTTGCACAGAGTGCATCCTAGAAGCACCTTGCTAGAGCCCTAGAGTGCTCATGAGAATGTGACCATTTGGGGGTTGCAGAAAATAGGGGACCCTAATATAGTACCCTAAATAGTAGGATCCCCAAAAAGGGACCCCTTATTTTGGAACTCCCATTTCCCAACATGCAGCGAAGGATCGAAAGGCGGACCTGACCGTCTCCAGTTTGCAGGGGCTTGCAGAGAAGATCCGGGCAGCATCGAAAAAGTCGGCCTCCACTGCTTACTCAGCCTTTGACCTGTACCACGGGCTGGCGTAATATGGGGCCTGAATAATTACCTGTGTGATTTTGGGGGTTCCTATAGAATTACACGATCTAACTATTCAGGCCCCAATATTGAGGAAGGTGGAACCTTAGTCAGCGGCTGTGAGGGCCGCAGGTCCCCAAACTCTAGACTCTGGACCCCACTAGTGGAGCATCTGGTGGACAGAGGGATGTGCGGATGCACGCTGAGGACTCGCATCTTCTCTGAGCAGAGAGCCCAGATTGAGCACCCAACCGCAGTACCGATACTAGCAAAGAGCTGTAGCCAGGATGGTGGGCTGTCACTGTGGTGGCCGCGATCGCCCCACCGAGGCCAGTGTTAAACAGAGAGTTCGCCCCTGCACGAACCAACGCCAAAACCTCCAAGACCCATGTCCCAAGGAGGAGCGGGGCTTGCTGAGCTCCATGGCCTGGAGGCAGTTGAAGCGAAGTCTTGCTTAGCAAAGCCAGACCGGCCCATTCGACCTGCCAGTGCCAGCAACCCTTCTGCTTCGGTGGCAGCCTCGCCGACCAGAATAAAGGACGGCCAGTTGGGGACTGTCGCCCCTTGGGTCCTCAAAGTG
The DNA here is from genome assembly GCA_905221635.1 of Symbiodinium sp. CCMP2456. Classification (NCBI taxonomy): domain Eukaryota; class Dinophyceae; order Suessiales; family Symbiodiniaceae; genus Symbiodinium; species Symbiodinium sp. CCMP2456. Next base: position 96,984 of record CAJNDV010000192.1, read on the forward strand.
CTAAAAGCGCCAGTCAGAACCACAGAGAGACAGTTGGACAGGGATACCCTACCTACCCTACCTACCCTACCTACCCTACCTACCCTACCTACCCTACCTACCCTACCTACCCTACCTACCCTACCTAACCTACCTAACCTACCTAACCTCCCTACCTACCTACCTACCTACCTACCCACCTACCTACCTACCTACCTACCTACCTACCTACCTACCTACCTACCTACCTACCTACCAGCGCTACCTGCGTTTGGGGTGCGTGGGAATGTCTCCGCTGCGTTTGGGGTGCGTGGGAATTTGGGGTGGGTTATATATATATATGTATACATGCATATATGTGTATATATATATATATATATATATTCTAAATATTTATCATATATTATATTCTATTGTATTATATTATAT
>CAJNDV010000192.1:97491-109783 GCA_905221635.1 Symbiodinium sp. CCMP2456
CCTGCCTGCCTGCCTACCTGCCTACCTGCCTACCTGCCTACCTGCCTACCTGCCTACCTAACCTACCTTGCCTACCTAACCTACCTAACCTACCTAACCTACCTAACCTACCTAACCTACCTAACCTACCTACCTACCTACCTACCTACCTACCTACCTACCTACCTACCTGCCTACCTATATACATGCATGCATACACACATACACACAAATACGTATAAGCACAAAAAAAGTACATAAATATATGTATGTATATAAATCTGTATATTATAGATGTAAACATACATGTGTGCATGGCAGTATATATATATATATATAAATAAATAAACACAATTTTTTTTTGTGTGTGTGTCCATGATGCAGGATGGCTTCCCAAGATCCGCTCTGCGCATCCCTTCCGTAGGACTGCATGTGACATTTAGAGAGAATCCATCCATCATCTGGATGCTTGAGTGGATCTGAGGTGTTGGGTTTGGGTTGGGTTTGCACATGTCTGGTTAGGCTGGTTGTGTGCTGCTCTCCCAAACCAGCCAGGACAACGAGGCTGAAGGGTTGAGGGCTCCGTCCTCAGCCAGTCTTCCACCTCGAACCCAAAGTTAGACACCCCTTAAGCCGAGCAAGGACAAGCGCACCGGAATCGAAAGTGATCGGACGTGAGCCGAGCCAATTGAATCTGATAGCACGTGTGCATAATTGACGGCGTTTCAAGACACACGCCGTTGCCGTTGTCGACTTGATCGGAGAGTGGCCGGAGCAGATTGGATAGAACGAGATCTAGTAGAAGATGCTGGGCTGCGTTACTGGTCTCAATGACAGGAAACAAGATGCAAGTTACTCTTGTCCTTTTGCCTGGGCTATCGCATTCCGTAGATTTCCGTAGCGTACACACTGCCCCGGAGCTCGTCCAAGTAGGGCCAGCTGGGATTCCGGGGCGGGTGACCAAAACAATTCATCCAACATACTGTGTGGTTACGCCCGAAATTCCCGGTGCCCGGTTGCGTGACAGCTTTTCAATATCTCAAAGGCGTAGTTAGAGTTTCACAAGATCTCGTTGGCAGAAGAGTTCTGCTTGCCGGTCAATCGCGGCATGCCAGTGCAACTTTTTTTGTTGGGCTGACCCTTAGGAGATTGGTTTTGACCTGCCGCTTGGGCTCGGAGACCCTCGCAGCGAGGTCCCAGCAGGTTCGAGGCTTGAGGCTTCATCTTGTGTCATAGCGTACACCCATGGTTTATCAACAATGCTACTGAGTCTTAGGGGGTTTGAAGCTGAGCCGTGGGCATAGTCCGACCAGCCCGAACCTGCTGGGGCGAAGGAAGCGGCAAGACATCATAGGCATCTCTAACAATGGAGTGGCAAAGTTTGATGACCGCAGAGACTTGTGCAGCACCTTTCGAGCCCAGACAACCAGATTATTGAAAGGTCACCCAAATAGAATCATGGTAAGGCGGAAGAATGTCTTGGAGCACGACCATAAGAATTACTAATTACTATTGTTCGGTCTTGGAAATCCTGCTTCGTGTTCCGGCATTGGGTTTCGGTGGCAAAGGTGGGCACCTTAGTTTTGCAGCGAGCACGAGAGTGCTAGTGCTGAATCGATTCGTGCGGTTTTGGCCAAAACAGATCTCGAATGCGGCAAATGTCATTCCGCTCGATGGATCGCTGCTGAGCTATTTCGTACTGTGTCCACAGCCACGAGAAGCCAAGTCCAGATACATGGACTCAAGGCAGGAAAGGAAAGGGCGACAGCCGGAACAGTTTGGCATACTTTCAGGGACCAGTCAGAACAGAGACTCAAGGTGCAGGAATGATGCAGCATGCTCCGCTCTGCATGGAGGCAGTCAAAGCCGCCGCCGCTCCAGCCAGGTGGGTCTTGCTCAAGGCTTAAGGCTGCCTGTTGATCCTTCCCCTGTCTGCTTTCAAACCATGCGTGTGGGAAATCGTAGTGGCTGGACGCTATCACCGGTAGATGGAATGGACCTCTCGACAACCAGAAGCAGCATTTTCATCGCCATCGTAGTATCAGCAGCAACAGCAGTAGCAAGCACCAAGTAGGTGGCGGATTCTCGGGAAGTAGCAACATCACATAGTGGTAGCAGTCGCAGTAGAGCGGTGGCAGTGGTGGTGGTGGTGCTGGTGCGACGGCGCAGCTAGTAGTTGCCGTGGCAGGCCCAAATGCATCAGCATGAAGGATGCGATGAAGATGATGATAACTTCTAGCATGTGGAAGTGAGAGTCTCATGGTCCGACAAAGGGTCAGCATGAGCTACACAATCGCCATAACCTACAAGTTTTGTCAAGACAGGTCCCGTGCACCACCAAGACAAGAAAGTCGCGCTGAACCCTTGACAGGACCGTCACGGATTTTCATCGTAACTCTGATCGTTCATTCGCTGGTCTTGGAAGTTCTGCCGGCTCTTGCTTGGTGCTGACTTCGTTGCAATTGTCAGTTCGAGGACTTGCTGCTTCCACGGCATACACTGTGCTGTTCGCGAGGTGATGGGTGAAAAAGGCTGGTCACACTTCAGGTGACTTTTGAGCACCTTGTTCAGAGCTGCGCACAGGCTAGGTGCTACGGATGCACGAAGATTGCAAGGCTCTCTATGGGAATGTCTTCGGGGGCCGGCTGTCAGTCAGTAAAAGCCGCAAAACTGGCAACAGCCACTCGTTGCCTGAAATCTGTCTCGAGACATGAAATTTGACTTACACCCACCAGGATGGGTTGCTGTCCGTTTTCAGGAGGGCCATCTCTTCGGAATGCTTCAGACTTTCCGTTTTACCCTCTGCATCGGGTGCTCGCTGCGAAGATGTTTGCGTCTTGTGAGTTCGGACATGTTATTTTTCTGACCGAGCTTTTTGAAGACATTCTCAATCAGGCCGGCTACAGCGCAGTCGGCTCGTGAACTGTTAAGTGTGTCTCTCAGGCGGGGGCAATTTCACAGTATACTCGGTCTGTATCATCAGACAACGAAAGAAGAGTATCTTACTCAGCGTCTGCAGGGCGCCTGAGACACTGCCGAAGTGGAAGATTGCCTCCGTCTTCTACCAGCTCGCCTGATGTCGGGTGCGACCTGCTGTGTCAGATTACTGATCCGTCGTGGGAAACACAGTCATTCGCAGTCGATCTAGACTATATGTCCCGAGTTCCTCCGCTTCTCACCATTCCCTTGTCATTGTTGGCAGTGTTCAAAGTCGGCAATCCCTAGACCCTTGCGCAGCCCTTGTCTTGTTTTTCACTGGTCTTGGGTGGGATGGTAGGATTGGCAAGTAGACAACGGTCAACGGTGACCGGATGTTAATGTGCCCCCCCCCACCACACTCACACATGTCCCCGCGCCAGGATGCCAGTCGTGCCATCGCAGACTTCGAGCCGACGTTCGAGGAGCTTTCATAAGTTCTACCACGTATACTCGTATTGAAAGTACAAGTCCGCGGAGGATACCTTCTTGTAATTGCCAGTGCCAGTGCTGCGATGGCGAGAACTTCAAGCCGCGACAGCTACAGCAACATCCTGAAAAACTGCAAGGTTTCTTACAACGTACTGCGGACTATGTCGGACTTTGTTCTTGGTACTTGCTACTGCCACTTTCTGCTGACTTCTGCTCTGCTCCCACTGTCACTGCTTCTGCTACTGCCACGACTACAAGGACTAGTATTGCTCGAGAGGGCCTGGAGCAGGCATGAGTAATGACCCAGCCCGCTCGCACCTGCTGCTGGCGGCAATCAAGTTCTTTCAGTGCAAGCCACATAGACATTGATTGTAACTCAACACTTGATTATTCCGTCATACGGAGAGCCAGCACCATCGTGACCGTGACAACTGGGTTGTTGCGAAGACAGGTGCTGATCAAGATAGCGTTTCAGGCCGGACCCTGCACCTGACACGTGAATGAATCATCGCCACTCAGCCTGCCTGCGCACACGGCTACGTTGCCAGTTTCGAGCGGGTACCGTTGTGTTTTTGTAGTTTTTTATGTTTGTTGCTTTCTGGTTTCGGTTGGCTTATAAGGACGAAGGAGAGAAAAGGCACGTCAGAAAGAAAGAAGGGAAGGACCGCAGAAAGACAGGAAAGGCACGACTCCTTCGTCCCTAAAAACCAACCAGAACCAGACGCATTCGCAAAACAAACAGAAACATTGACAACAAATAGTGGCTCCGTTTCGAGCCTAGGCCTATGCGCCTGCACATGCATGCAGTAGCTTCCGCTGGCATGTCCTGATATTCATTGGACGTTTTCGTGACTTATCCCGGCGATCTTTCGCCGCAACGCTTGGCAGCTCGCTGCAGGCTGCTCGATGCAATGCCTCGGACGCACGAGGTCCGAATGCCAGCACATGCTTTCGACTGGATACAGTGTCGCGTGTGCGATGAGCAGAAGTGGTTAACTTGATACTCCGAGCTCAGTGCAAGGCCTGTCCACTGTCGCATGGTCTGTTACGAAGATGCCCGGCTCTGAGATTCAGGTCGTAAGCACTTCCACCAAGCTGTTCACGCGTACTTCCACCAAGCTGTTCACGCGTGCAGTGTCGTGATGCTTATATAGCCTGCGAATCTCTAGTTGGCTCTCACCGAGAAGGTCGGCTTCAGCCGAACCCTTGATGGATGCAGCTGCGAGTGCGCAGCTCTTGGATGCTCTTGGTACGTCTGGTCAGCTGCCCTCTTCGTTCGACTGAAGATGCTTAAGGCAGCCTTTCCGTGAGCCGGATAGCTTGGTGAGCAGGCCGGGGGGTGGGGTGGAAGTTTGCAAATACACCAGCTGAAATTGAGAATCTGGCCTCTTCGGATGTGCCCTTTTGGATGTGATAGCTGGACGAAGCGACGCAGTGCTAGTGTGAAGTCCAGACAGTATTTCGTCATCCGAATGTGACATGCCTACAGCGCAGAACAGAGTCCGCGCCCGAAGCCACACGAACACTGATATATAATACTGCTCCTGTCCTGTCCTGCTTGGCCATCTTTCTGGACCAGGATGCATCGAATGTGGTGCAGACCTACAGGACTTCGAAGCAGACGAGCCAACTTTCATTGGAGCAGGTGGGGAGGTTGATCTACCTTCCCATTTCCGCTCTGAAGCTCTACTCTCGCCAAACAGACCTGGTGGCTAGCGCTGTGTGCATACGTATAAGGCACATCGGTTCATAATCACACAATTCCATTGACATTTTCCCGCGCCGAATCTTATTCTGCACCGTCACAATTGACTGTATCACTTCGACTGGTAGATCTGTTGTGCGTTTCTCTGTATGTACGCCCAAGGTGGGTGCCCGCGCCGCTCTCATTGCCTCTTAGCCCGTCCCACAGGGACTGGCAAACGCAGGCTGGGTCTTCCCACTGCCACTGACGCGAGTTTTCTATGCCCGAGTCAAAGCAAACCTCAGGCTCTCTAAAGTACATTTCGTCCGGATTACTGGTCGCGTCGGAACCCCAAACTGTAATCCTAAAAAAAAAACCTGTCTGCTGTGAGTGTAAACCTGTCTGCTGTACTGTCGTGCAGCTCACGTGTTGCTGCCATGTCACAGTAGCAATGCCGACCCATGAATCCGTGCCTGCCCTGTGCGAGTGTGCGAGTCGAAACCCTGAACCCTAAATAAACCAAGCATTCATGCAGTCGGAAAGAGGTGTCAAAAAAAAAAAGCAAAAGTCGAAACCTTTCTGGCGATCAGCTCGAGCTTCGACGGCCCCGCGGCCCGGCTCCACTCCGGCACTCGCCGCGCCAGCAGCGCAAGCACGGAGGGCGGATCCCCGGGCACAGGCCCCCAAGCAAAGCTGCCAGCGTTTGGGGGTATCGTAGCAGGAAGGGTTCTTTTTAAGGGCTTCTTTGAGGATCACAGAAGCTCAACACGGAAGGTGGAGTCCTTGACATGTCAACGTGTTTATCGCTCTCTTGCCCAATGGCTACTGGCAATGACAACCGTGGGCCTCCTTTCAAGGCATTGCAAGATCCGGCCCATGCGGCGAATGATGCATATACAGTATATATATATACACACACACACACATATATATATATATATGCTTAAATATATATATATATATATATGCTTATACTTATATATATATATATATATGTAGATCTACTTATACTCATACTGAAACTATATATACATATATATATATACACACACACACACATATATATATATATATACACATTATCTACACATTCATTCAGGGATTTCTTTCAACTTTGAGCCAACGTTCTACAAATCCATTTCGGAGCTTGCAGAATACCGCCGCCAGCACTCCTGGGTTGTTTCATTGACCAGGAGTTGGCAAACAGATCCTGGGATCCCAGCGTTTCGCAGCTCCGAGGCGCTAGCTGAAAGCGAGCATGACTGTGAATAGGGGATCGAGTTTTGGGGGATTCTTGAGAGCTGAGGCCGGGGTACCTCCTCATCAAGGAGCTGTCATTAAGGGGCACTTATGATGTGGCAGTTTGAAGAGGATTCCGCTATCTGGTGTTCTACATCAGGTTCCATATTTTCTGAAACTCCCTGGGATCACCCGGCAAGCCATCTTAAAGCCAAGCCACGGTTCTGACCAGTAGGTCATATTCGACTCGGTGGATTTCTGCTTCATCCTCCATGTGGGTGCTGTGACGACATGTTAGGTTTCCCAGTGCCTGTGTTTCGATGCCTCTTGTTGATATCCCAAGCAATGAAGATGCCGGGCTCCAAAGCAGTGACCAACAAACAAAGTAAAGGTACGAACCAGAGAGTCAGACGAGCATGAAGAGCTTTTGCACCCCCGCCTCCAACATGTAGAACAGAGCGCAGTCGCGCTTCACAGCAATGAGGGCGTATGCATAATAAGCAAGGGCTTGTCCACCAGCGATATCAGCAACTACAAGAAATCTTGACCTTTTTTTGCAGTGGTTCTCTCAGCAGGCGAACTTTCGCCGACTTCGCTTGCGACGCAGGGGGCGGCCCAGTTGAACAGCACGGCCCCCGGCATGAAAACTTTCTGAAAATCCGGGACCCCTTTGGGCGGAGGCTCCATTTAAGGTGCCCTCTTTGCTGACTGTACCGTCTTTCTCCCACCAAGAGTCTTGGCGGCCTGTCCAATTTTTGAGTCTTGCTTCTTCAGGCTTCAACCAGCAGGACCTGGCAGAGACTAGGCGGAAATGCTCGGCTGGCAACAGGTTTCGGGTACCCCAGGAAACTCTCTAAGGGTGCTTAAACAGGGAATGAAGCGTCAGAGCCTGCTGGGGTAGTAGCATGCGAAATAGTTCCGCGAACGGAACCTTTGTTGGTGCAGTGGCTTGAAAGCGCGTGCTGTTCTTCTTGTGGCTCGAACTAGGCATTGGCACGAAGCGTGGAAGCATGAGCCTAAGTATCAGGGAAGATGCTCACATGGCCGAAAGAAGTTGCACCCCCACCTAGAAAGATTCAAGTTGCTCCAGAGCACGGCGTTTGCGGCGTTTGCCTTCTGGTACCCAGTGGCCTAAGAGGCGTCGCAAAAAGCCTTGGCCTGAGATGTCAGGAAATCAGGAGCCCTTGCAATCAATATATATATATATATATGTGTATATATATATATATATATATATGTATATATATATATACACACACGTATACATATTTCCAGGGGCGATGGTGTAGAGGCATGTTCGTTTGTGTGTCAGAGTACGGGCTGTGGTCGAGGTATTTGGGCAGTGGGGATGATGTCGAGGGCGGAGGCATGCGAGGGAGCGAGATGTGTGTGCCGGATCGGCGTACTGCCGTGAGTTTGAGCGTTCCCCACACAGTGTGGCACAAACTTGTAAACACTGTTGGGCATTTTCGTCCTGAGTGAAGAAATTGCTTAGTGTTTCCGTGAGGCGCTCCCGATTCGCATGCGGACTATGTTCCGTCCTCCTGCTTTGGCATGGTAACTTGCACCCATGTCCCATTGTTTACATAGTCCCGTTGCCGCCGCGTCCTCCGGAAAGGGTGATTATACATTGGCCTCATTTTGGACTCCCAGCGATTTGGGTCTGATCAATTCAGAATTCATTTGGGAAAGCATTTTGGCCGGTTTTCTGCCAGTCACCTCGGATTGCGGCATTACATGGTTGAAGCATTTTGATGTTGGTCATGTGTTTGCATCCCCAGTGTGGGGCCCTTTTTGGCCGTGATGCTCCGGATGGTTTCTAGTCTGCCGGTGGTGGCCCCAAGACCTGGGGATCTACGCTCGCATAATGTTAAAGGGGAAAAGTCGGAGAAAGGCGAGGAAAGCCCAGCATCCAATGTTTGTGCTTGCCTTCCGCAACCCCTAGTTTTTGAGAACACGGCGCAGCGGCAGCCTGATTTCTGACTGCAGCGGGATTGCAATCGAGCATGGTTTGGGAGTCTGGAATCGTTGTTCCCAGGCGCGTAGTCAGGTTAGTGCAACGTTGAAGAAGAAGAGGAAGAAGTTGCCAAGTGCCAATGCCAATGGGCCATTCGCTGGTATGTTTCAAAGGTTTTCAAAGGAGGAGCAAGGATGATTCGGGGAATGGTTCGCATGTTTCCGCTCAAGCCACACACCTTCTCCATGATGATCACATTTACGGCGATTTCCACTGTCATAGCACTGCTTTTGGTAATGTTACATTACTTCAGCGTTCCTTTACTTTTGGAACCTCTGGGAACTATGACGCCCAGCTTGCCATAGATGTTCCCAGGTTGTGGTCTTTTCTCCCATGACCAGCCTAGCCCACAGACTGCTGGGAGGCAAGGCAAGGATGCATTGAAATCTTGGCAGTTCCGATTGTACTAGTGTGGTAACCATAGAGTACTTGCGGTACCCGCTTAGTAGCTTACATTAACATCATTAGCGATCCCCTCAAAAGAGATAACAACGCCACAATGCGAAACAAGAGTTGTTGGTGCTGCTGACTTGCAGATGTCGACCCTGTCTCTGAGAAGGCAAGCTTGCCACCGACCTCCAGGACTTTGACTTGCGGAAGCGGCCCACAAGCACTTCATAGGAGACCTAAGACCTAAGCTTGTTTGAAGAAGGCCAAGCCCTCTGGATGTGTCGTGTTCCCCTTGCTCTTTTCGGCGCCCGTTGGTCCTCGCAAGATCTTGTGAGCTGAGGCGATCCATTAGCATTGGCAGCAACTTGGGACATGTGGTGAAAGATGCGGGGTCCTTACGCTCGGAGAGCAGACCCTTCTGCAGTTGCGCCGGAGGATGCTTTCTGTACTGTCAAGAGTGAGCTTGAAGAGGGGAGCCTTCTTGTGAGGACCGAGCCTGTCAACCCTAAACCCTAAACCCTCTCGTCCTTGCTAAGTAGGAGGCAAGAAAAACCTAAATCCTTCTGTTCAGGTCTACTATTGGGAGCCGAAGTCCCTGCGAATTCGGACTCCTGGCTGGACATAGCCACGACGCCTCAGCACATGTAGACTGTTTGAAGCAAGGGTCTCGCTTTGGGATCCTGGTTTTCTAGGTTCATGGACGCCGGCTTGAAACAGACTTCGCCTTTGGCTTCTAAGGACCATCAACTGGTCCTATGTTTTCTTGGCAGAGTACTTGCCATATGCATACGGGTTTTCCATTGCCGCTGCCGCTTGGACGCACAGAGACAGGAAGCTGGAAGTCATCAAACCACTTGCAGCTGTGGATGCATCGGACCGCCAGTCGTTGAGATGGTTTTCTTGTCGCCACAATTCCTTCTGACAATCTCTTCCGATGAGTGCGGCGGTCCGTTCCGGCCATCGAAATGATCAGCGATGCTGCTGATGAGTATGCTGATGCTCATGATGCTTATGTCGGTGGTTTCGGCTGCCATGGTAGATAATAGATAGTTTGTTGACGACGGCATGCTGGACAGCACGAACGACCAAGGTTGGCGTTCTCCTGGCCTACCGGCTGTACATGTGGCGCTTGGATGAGCTGATGCGAGTTTGGTCGATGCTTCAGGACCCACTGATGATGCAGGCCAGCTTTTGAGTAAAGATCGGTCTGTACCTTCGGGTGCGGGCTTCAGCACTACATGACTTCTGCAACTGGATCTGTAAGCTTGGCACTTGAATTCTGCAACATGGGGTTGCGAAGATCTTCTTCACATGATGATAGGGGATCGCCAGCAGCAGCGTTTGAATGAACCTGCCCTGCCTCGTGCCTTGCGGCTTCGTAGAATCTGGGAGGTGATCGGCGCAGCAGCGTTAATCGTTGCGTATGCCAGCCAGCACAAGTCGTCCATCTACTGCAGACTCCTCAGAAGTTCGGAAGTGAGCGCTAGTCTGCAGGGCTGTGGTTGACCATGGGCCGGAGACTTGCAGGCTTGGACAACATCGTTTTCAAGCCGCCACAGGAGTGGCAGGCAGGGCGCCCTCTCCTTTGAAGCAGAGAATGGAAAGTGCAACTGACGCGGCAGTCACCACTGCCATTTGGCACTGCTTCAGAAAGAACTTGGCTTCCTGCTTTGCGTCTGCCCGCAGGTGAGCAGAGAAGAAGTGCTGAAAATGATGCGGGCGCAGGGCTGTTTCAACGAATCTCGCCATCACCTGAATATTTTTTCCTGAAGCTTCAGCTGGTATGGGTGCCGGAAGTCAGGACAGCTCCATGGAGTTCCAGGAGCGCATTCTGGACAGCTCTGGCACAGGCAAGCGAGGATCTACTCAATTCTTCACAAGATTCTTCTGGCGGGTAGTGTAATAATTAGGGAGGGCTTTTTAGTTTTCATGCATGCTGACGGGAAAGACATGCGAAAGCCTGAAGCACCTACTGTACTAGGCTTTCAAGTTTCATAGAAGAGCTTCTAAGAATCGGTCATCGCTTTCGGATTCGGTGGAGAAGATCCGGTCTTCCGTCTCGGTGCCTGGTGAGCAAAACCGCAAAAAGTTGCATGTTGTCCATGAACTGCGGCTTCACGGAAGCAGGCGAGTCCACCCACTGGCCGCCAGGCGCGAGCGGACAAGCACAGGGAATAATTCGGTGTAGGAGAACCCTATATAGGCCCTAAGCTCAAGGGCTCGGGACGTCTGTTGCTTTGAGCGCGTGTGTGAGTCGAAACCCTTGAGCTCCACTGACTCGCTTCGATGAGTTTCACTTCAGCCAGACCTCGAACCACATGCCTCGACTGGAGTGTCCCAGTGTGAGCGCCGAAGCCCTAAACCCCATTCTAAAATATTATAAACCCTAAACCCACTGGATTCGCATATCAGGCAGTCTACGATCCAAGGATGGCATGACCAAGGCCGAGAAGGGACGGAATGGCTTAACCGAGCCCTAAACGAAAGACTTAGGTCGATTGGGCCCTTTTACACCGTCGGAGAAAGGTGTCAAAAAGAGAGACTCAATCGACCCGAAACCTGAAGCGTTACAACAAGTCGATCTGTGGCTGGGGGGGTTCTCTGCAGTGCGTAGTGAATTTGCAGCTCGGGCCGGGCTTCAGCAGTTGGTTAGGACCACTACAGTAGGACGCTGGAGAAGACTTCCCTCAACACCCGGATCCCGAAACCCATAGTGGCAGTGATGGGCAGGGTCAGTGCGACATGGAGGCAGCACGCGACGAAGCGCACATAGTGTCGCTCGGCTTCGCGGAAACTCTACGGCGTGTTACTAATTAGATGCTTTTTTTTGGAGCGGTGGCCCGGCCCAGGATTTTTGAGCTGGTTACGGAGCTGCTCAAGCGCACACGGGCCTAGTTCTCAGAGCATCCTGCGCATTGCAGCCAGCCCTCCAACTCCGACCACAAACATGGCCAACATCCCAGAGCTGCAGCCGCAGCAGTAGAAGAATCATCCTCTGTCTTCTTCATGAAGTGGCGCCGGTTTCAGTCATTCATCAGCAGTCAACTTGATCTTGCCGGACGACTTCGCTTCCGGGGGCCCGAGGTCAAGCCGCAGAAAATCGATTTTCTGATTATCAACTGCTCTCTGCCACAGCCTTAAACCGCGCTGGCAACTGTGTCTTGCGAGACAATGACAAACGACAGTGGATATCTTGCATGTACGCACTGTTGTTGTTCACGAATGACAAAATACTACTTGTATACTAGTTGATAAGAACAACAAGAACATACACAACATAACAACGATAGAAACAATAATAGCGATGATAGTAACGGTAGTAGTAGCAAAAGCAACACGAGCAGCAACGACAACGACAAGTTCAACAATAACCGCAACCACAACAGCAATGACTAACCATAACTAAGCTACCATTACTACTACTACTACTACTACTACTACTACTACTTCTAGTACTACTAGTACTACTAGTACTACTAGTAGTACTACTAGTACTAGTACTCGTAGTACAACTAGTACTACTAGTACTACTAGTACTACTACTACTACTACTACTACTACTACTACTACATACT
>CAJNDV010000194.1:587-15850 GCA_905221635.1 Symbiodinium sp. CCMP2456
GGTTTAGGGTTTAGGGTTGGGATGGCAGCCAAGCACGGTCCCCATCGGCAGCAAGCTCGCGGGCTGCTTGCTGCAAGTGTCGCCGTTCCTCCACGGTTGCTGGGTTCAGGGGTTTAGGGTTTAAGGCTTTGGGGGTTCAGGGTTTAGGGTTTAAGGCTTTGTGGGGTTTAGGGTTTAGGCTTTAAGGCTTTGGGGGTTCAGGGTTTCGGGTGTCGGCTTGAGGCCCCCGAATAAGGCTCCTCTGACAGGGTTCCTCTAAGGGCTGGTATACGGGGTGACTGTAAGGGGTGCCGTAAGGGTGCAGAGAAAAGGGTACAGGTCAGGGTTCAGGGCGTCTGGCTTTGGTTTAGGGCTTATAGGGTTTAGGGTTTAGGGTTTCCAGGACCCTCCTTGTACGCTTACGGACAAAAGAACGATGATGGGTTGGTTTAGTTGTTTAGGGTTTCAACCGGGCAAGGGTTTATTTTAGGGTTTACGGTCCCTATAAATCCCATATTAGGGTTTATAAGAAGAACCTACAAAAAAGTGGGTTTTGGGTTCTTAAGGTAGGGTTTAGGGTTTCAACCGGGCAAGGGTTTACGATCTTAACGCAGTTGAAGTTCCTTTGAAAGGGGCTTTCTAATGAAGAGCTTCCTGGGCTTAGGGGCTGCCTGAAGTGGCTCGCGTTTGTTATTAAACCCTAAACACCCAAAGCCCTAAACCCTAAACCCTAAACCCAGTATTCCCACTTGCTAGTTTTGAAGTGCTTCAACGTCCGGAGTTCAGGTTCCCTACACCCCAACCCCAAAAAAGTGTAAGATCCACGGTCCTCATGGGAATTCTACAGGACATGTCTTGTCTAAGCTGGGCCTAAACCCTAAGCCCTAAACCCTAAACGCTAAACGCTAAACCCTAAACCCTAAACCCAAGAGGGGGTTAGGGTGTAGGGTTTAGGGCTTAGAGTGTAGGGTTTAGGGTTTTAAGGTTTTTTTTAATGTGTATTGGGCGCCCCTTTTCTGAAGCTCCAGCCCACTGGGCCTACACAGCCCTAAAGGTCCAAGTACCTAATAATCATATACTCTCCCAAATATTAACCTAGGATGCTACTATCCGCAAGCAAAGTACCTTTTTTGTTGGGGTCCTTTGGGCCCTTGGGCCAGGTGAAACGTGATGACAAAGGGCCAGGTCATGTAGTGCACAGAGGAGGCGAGGCCCACACCAATGTCACCACTCTTGTTCAAAGTCACCCTAGTCGTCTATGCCCGGTGTTAGGGTTTAGGGGTTAGGGTTTAGGGCTTAGGGTTTCGGGTTTAGGGTTTAGGGCCCTAAATCCAAAACAGTGCTGAGGTTTTTGCATGGCTACGGGTTTACCTGGGCAGCCAGGGCTTCAGGCGTTTCGGGCTTCAGGGCTTTGGGGTTCAAGGGTTTCGGGCTCATGGCTTACAGCTTCGGCCATCCGGCTTTCACTTTGGGGTTTAGAGGGGTTTAGGGGGTTTTAGGGTTTAGGGCTGCGCTTTCGGGTTTAGGGCTCAGGGGTTGTAGGAGTTGCGGCTTGCGTCGAGGGTTTCAACTTGCTTAAAGCCCGCTACTGTATCACAGCCTCCAAAATCCCAATACGAGATCCTAGATCCTAAACCCTAAACCCTGAATCGAAGGATCCCTGCTACTTCAACCCGAGCTTGCTGAAGGATGTCGGGATGTCGGAATCTTGCGGCATCTGCCCATCCACGACAGCGACACCCCCAACACGCAAATCCCCCGGCTTCTCCAGGCAGCTTCGGAAATGGGGGGAGGTCTTGATCTGTGGTCCCTTGCTTACTTGGAGGATCATGGGACTTAGTATGTAGGGTAACAAGTACCTTAATTGGGGTTATGGGTAATTATAAGTAACCCTAGTTACTAAGTCCCATGATCCTTTAAGTAGGTGCCCTGCCATTGAGCTTCCTACGATGCAAGCCTCTACATAACGCAAACATAAGGGTCGCTGAATTGTGGGACCTAATAATAGCAATCTTGGAATTGTGATAGTAGGCTTCTTGTTTTCTGCCACTGCACTCTCAACCCAAAGCCCTAAACCCTAAACCCTAAACCCTAAACCCTAAACCCCAACCAAAAAACACGCCGGGAGCCCCACGGTAAGGTCTGCCGGTGAGCTGGCATGGGACCACTCTGAGACGTTAAAACTTAGCAGGCTCGAGGATTTAGGGTTTAGGGTTTAGGGTTTAGGGTTTAGGGTTTAGGGTTTAGGGTTTAGGGTTTAGGGTTTAGGTTAAAACTTAGCAGGCTCGAGGGCTACGATGGCTTGGTGATGTAGGGGGCCTTGATAAACTCGAAGAGGGTTCTGGGGTTTTTGTTTTTTTCAATTTGTTCAAATTGAAAAAAGAAACCCCTAAACCCTAAACCCTAAACCCTAAGGAATCAAATTCACAGTTATTTCGGCTTCTGTAGTAGATGGGTTTCGGGGCTCGGGGACTGTGCTGTAGGACTTCTGGGCTACCCCAAGGAGGTTTGGCTTGCGGCTGCTTTAAGAACTGTGGGTTTGGGCACGATGCTCAGATCTATGGGCTTACCTGGGGATCCAAAACCCTACCGTTCTAAGGGTTCTACCCTCTAATTCAGGGGTCAAAACCTACTATTTTGTAGGGTTTGGGGTCACAGGTAGGCTTTGCTGTAGGGTTTGGGATCGTGTGGTTCTGGCGACTTCCGTTTTTGGCCTAGGCTTGCAACATGGCATGTCCCTGAGCCACGTGATGCCTCGGCACGAAGAGAATCTGCGGGGCCCCTAAACCCGAAAGCGACAGAAGCGCCGGGACCCTCAACCTCTAACCCCTAAACCCTGAACCCTAAACACTAAACCCAAAACCTGCAATCCTCAAGCCTAAACCCTATACCCCAAACCCGGCGACTCCGCCAAAAACCCTAAGCCCTAAACCCTGAACCCTAAAACCCTAAACCCTAAACCCTAAACACTACACACCCTAAGCCTTACAGTATGCCCTAGAAGGAGCTGCCGGGGAGGATCAGAGTCTGCCACAGGATCCCATAACCTACTGCGTTAAGCGATGTGACCTAAACTTAAGGATCATGACTACTTGATCGAAAAGTTGACAAACGCCAGGTCTAGAAGGGTCTGGGGCTAAACCCTAAACCCCAACCCCAGAAGGGCTTCGGACTGGTTCTTTAGGGCTTACATAGACCGCATTGCTCAACTCAGGTTGCGCGCTCAAACGAAGTCTTGGGAGAAACTACATGTTACAAGTCTGCTCTCAAAGGCTATCAGACAAAATGAAGGACGGTTGCTTCGTTTCAGCGGCGTTAGAATTCCGAAACCAAGCCATCGGAAAATCCCCGCGGCGGGAAGCGTCGCACTCGTTGAAGCTGTGTGAGTTGAGGCGCCACAGGAGGTGCAAAGCAAGCACGATCAGAGCCTCAAGGTCTCGGCAGGTTTAGGGTTTAGGGTTTAATTAGGGTTTATTTTTCGGGTTTAAGGTTTAGGGTTTAATTAGGGTTTATTTTTCAGGGTTTAAGGTTTACGGTTTAATTAGGGTTTATTTTTCAGGGTTTAAGGTTTAGGGTTTAGGGCGGTCTTGACAGGCATTGACAAGAACACTTCACACTTCGAACTGACATCCGAATGAATCCTTCGTCAACCCCTCGTTGAGCTTTGAAGCACCGCAGCAGTTGCAGGATTCAGTCGAATCTGGCTGACTTCTGACTGGGTTTAGGGTTTAGGGTTTAGGGTTTAGGGTTTAGGGTTTAGGGTTTAGGGTTTAGGGCATGATCTGAAGTACTTGGAGGATGATGGGACTTAGTAAGTAGGGTTACAAGTACCCTAGTTGGGGTTATAAGTAATTATAAGTAGAGTTACCTTATTTATAACCCCAGTTACTAGGTCCCATGATCCTTTAAGTAAGAGCGGTTTAGGGCTCAGAGAGTAGGATGGCTTCAGGGCATGCGCTTTTGCCTGCTGTCAGAAACATCTGAATGACACTTGTATTGAAAGTCGCTCAAATGCCTAAACCCTAAACCCAAAGCCCTAAACAACAAAACCCTAAACCCTAAACAATAAAACCCTAAACCCTCAAAACAAAACCCTACCATAAGAACCCATATTAGCGCTTATAATAAGGACCTACAAAAAATGGGTTTGGGGTTCTTAAGGCTTAAGGTAAACCCTAAACCCTAAAGGCCCTAAGCGCAGCGGAGAGAGCAGTGAAGGTTCAGCCCCCAGCCTGCCCCGCAGCGCACGACGACATACAGAGTTCTAGACACGCATCCGAACATGGTGGGTTTAGGGATTAGGAGTTTAGGGTTTGGGGTTTGGGGTTCTTCGTTCTTCGTTGTTTGTTGTTGGTTCTTTGTTTTTTAGTGGAAGGGGAGTTCAGAGAATCAGGGATCCTCAGATGCCTTAGATGTACTCTGGCATGTAACATCTCTCTGCTAACGACCCAACAGTCGCTCCAAAATTGTTTGCTCCAGCGGAACTTCTCGAAACTTTGAACCTCAAGCTGCCACAGAAAAACTGAAAAGTAAATCCTGAACTCGACATGACACGCAAACCCTTATAGAGCCCATGGAGATAAGTTGCAGTTCTAGGAACCGATGACGAACCCTTCATGCACCTCAACTCGCTAGAACAGACAGGCACCGTTGGGAGGTTCGTTCAGCCGGGCCCGAGGCAATGAGAACATACAAAGCCAAGCAGAACCTGAAGCAGTTTCGGGTTTGGGGGCTTTGGGGCTTACAATTTACCTAAACCCTAAACCGGAACCCTGGGGGGAAATTCAGTCTTCTTGTTCGGTGTTGCATTGCGTTGTTTCGCTTTCTTTGTGTTTTCATCTTGCATTGTGTTCTGCCTTCTCTTGTTTCGTCTCTGTTGAGAGCACATCTTTGCAAGGGAGAGGGTTAGAAAGAATTTAGAGGTTCGCATATGGGGTCTGAGGGGCGTGGGGGTTTAGGGTCCAAGGCCAAGGTGGGCTTAGGCGCAGTGGGTGGGGGTTCAGAGTTTAATAGGGGCCTTAATATGTTATCCGAAGAGGGAATTTTTGCCCTAAACACTAAACCCTAAATCCGAACTCTCATAGTGAAGCCTTGGGCTTTGGGATTAGAGCCCCAAGCCCCACGCCGCAAACCCCCAAAGCCAATCCCCAAGCTCCAAACCTGGAAGCCAATTTACGTACTAAGCCCTAAACAACAAAACTCTAAACCCTAAACCCCAAAACCGCCAAAACCCTAAACCCCAAAACCCTATGTAAGCCCTAAACCCCTATGCCAGCTTACTCAGGCTTCGATATGCGGCTCAGGCCTTGGGATTAGCCACTGGGCTGAAGTGGGTTTAGGGTTTAGGGCCTAAGGCTTTTTGGGGCTCATTATCGGTTGGAGCTTAGGGTTTAGGGTTTAGAGCTTGGGGCTTAGAGCTTAAGGTTTAGAGTTTAGGGCTTAGGGTTGAGAAGTTGGGTTTAGAGTTTAGGGGCTAAGCTCTAGAGCCCTAAACCCTAAACCCTAAACCCTAAACCCTAAACCCTAAGCCCTAAACCCTAAACCCTAAACCCTATAAGCCCTAAACCCTTGGGTTTAGAGTCTGGCGTCTAGGGCTTAGGACAGACCCAAACCCGGAAGACCCGACGCCTTCAGAGCCCCCAAAACCCGCAAAACCAAAGACCTCAAGCCTTCAGCGACAAGAGGAGGGACCCCTAGAAGGGAGGGTTTAGGGTTTAAGGTTTAGGGTTTAGGGTTTAGGGTTTAGGGTTTAGGGTTTAGGGTTTAGGGTTTAGGGTTTAGCCCCTAATCCTATTGCCCTATATAACCCTTATATACCCCTTATATCGTCTCATAAAGCCCCTATATAACCCCAAGGGTGCCTTTAAGGGTCGCTCCTTTAGTCCTTTGAAAGCGCCAATGCAAACCCGAGGCCCTACGATTGATGATATAAATCCTGCACTACTCCGAACAAGAAATAGACCAGAATTCCCGCAGTTTAGGGTCCTTAAGGAAATGCAGGATTTATATCATCAGCAGTACGACGTAAATCTCAAACCCAAACCCCTGAACCCTAAGCCCCTAGACCCTAAGCCCTGATCTCAACAGTACTTGAAGCATCATGGGACTTAGTAACTAAGGTTATAAATAAGGTAACTATACTTACAATTACTTATAGCCCCAACGAAGGTACTGATAACCTGACTTACTAAGTCCCATGATCCTCCAAGTGAGACCCTAAACCCTAAACCCTAAACCCTAAACCCTAAACCCTAAACCCTAAACCCTAAACCCTAAACCCTAAACCCTAAACCCTAAACCCTAAACTTAAACCCATGATCCTCCAAGTACCTCAACTCAGAGGCCCTGAAAGGCCCGGAGCTCCCGGAAACCGAGCCATGGGCGAAGAAAAAACGAAGCAAATAAAGTACCTGCCACGCTGCTGGAGGTTGAGGGTTTAGGGTTTAGGGTTTAGGGTTTAGGGTTTAGGGTTTAGGGTTTAGGGTTTAGGATTTAGGCTTTGCGGGTTAGGGTTCAGAGGCCTTGATATGGGGGCCTTAATAAGTAGTAGGGTTTTCGGGTATCGTTTACTCTAATTGTAATCAGGAACCCCCGAAACCCCATTCTAATTATTAAGAAACCTATATTAGGTGTAGGGTTTCGGGATTTCAAGGCTCAGAAACTTGGACCCGAAACCCTAAACCTTAAACCTGTTCAAAACCCTAAACCTTAAGGTTTACCTTAAGAACCCAAAACCCACTTTTTTGTAGGTTCTTATTGTAAACCCTAATATGGGATTTATAGGGACCCTACAAAAAAGTAGGTTTTGGGTTCTTAAGTTAGGGCTTTGGGGCTGGGGCATGCTTGGGAGGCTCAGACCTCTGGGTCTCCGAGGGATTCTGGGTTTAGGATTCAGGGCTCTTTGTTTTGAGGATGTAGGGTGTAGAGTTTTGGGGTTTAGGGGTTTGGGGTTTAGTGGGTTTAGGGGTTTAGGGTTTAGGGGTAGGAAACCCTAAGCCCTAAACCCTAAACCCAACGCCCTAAACCCCAAACCCTAAACCCGACCCTAAACCCCAAGCTGCCCTAAACCCCTAAACCCAAGCAGGATCCGGCCTATAGTTTCGGACGCCGATGCAGTTCGACACCCAGGGACAGTGATGATCAAATTTTAAAACCTCGGCGAAGCAGGATCGGTTTAGGGTTTAGGGGTTTAGGGGGTTTAGGGTTTAGGGGTTTAGGGTTTCGGGGTTGTTTAGGGTTTCGGGTTTAGGGGCTTAGGGTTTAGCGTTTTGGGGTTTAGGGTTTAGGGTTTCTTTGGGACGACCTCAGGATCACCTTCTTGGTCCTGCTTGAATCTCGGCCGCTTTAAATCTTGGCTGATGTGGCTTGGACGATGCGTTCCTTGGCGGGCAGACCGCTTTCGGGCTGTGTTGGACTGTCTCAACTCCTGGAAAACTGCCTCATCCAGCACGGAGACTCAGGAAACCTTTGAACCAAAACCCCAAACCCGCAGCCCAGAAACCTCAGCCAAGCCCTCAACCCTAAACCCTAAACCCTCAGCCCTAAACCCTGAAAATCCTAGAACCCTTACAGAACTCGTACAGAACATTTATAATAGTGCCCTTAAAGAAGCCCAGCCCTTATAGACCCCTTATAGTGCTGGAAGGTCGGAGGGCCCCGGCGCAATTATTGCAGAAAGCGCAATGTTTGGAACGCGGTGGCCTGGGAAAGAAGTGGCCAAGGGTTTAGGGCTTAGGGTTCTCTAGTCTAAGCCCTAAACCCGAAACCCGAAACCCTCAACCCCAAACTAAACTCTAAACCCTAAGCCCTGAACCGGGGCTTTTTGGTTTCAGAGTTCGGGGTGAGAGTTCTCTGAAGCCAGGTGCCCCAGCAACTCCTGTTGTCACAAGCAACTCCTGTTGTCACAGTGCAACACTTTTCCTGCTATAGAATTGTCCTGCTACGTGTGACGACAAAGCAGACTCAATCGTTCTACACGACCAAGAAGCACCCTCCACTGCTGCTTTTCCAGGACATGACTGACTTGAACCCTGATCCCTGAAACCTGAACCCTGAACCCTATAAACCCTCAACCCTAAACCTAAACCCTCTAAGCCCTAAGCCCTAAGCCCTAAACCCTATAAACCCCACAAGCCCTAAATCCTATAAACCCTATTAACCCTAAACCTTAAACCGAACCCCTCAGCTTGAAACACGAAAGCCTTAACCCTAGCTTTACTTACACCAACCCTAAAACCTAAACCTTAAACCCTAAACCCCTGAACCCTAAACCCTCAACCCCTAAACCCTAAACCCTACACTTTAAACCCTAAGCCCGAACCCCACACTAAACCCGGAAGCACTCACAGCCGAGCTGTGGGGCCTGTAGATTTCACAGGTGCTGCACCATTTCAGGTTCACCTGGGGCCAGGCCTACTTAAAGGATCATGGGACTTAGTAACTAGGGTTTAGGGTTTAGGGTTTACTTAAAGGATCATGGGACTTAGTAACTAGGGTTATAAATAAGGTAAATATACTTAAAATTACTTATCACCCCAATTAAGGTACTTCTAACCCTACTTACTAAGTCACATGATCCTCCAATAGAGAGCCAAAATGAAACAATCGTGAAAGCTGTTAAGGACAGATTTATGTTCATCCTGAAACAGCTCAGTATGCTGCTCTTTGCTGTGCAGACACGCTAATTAAGAGCACAAGTGGGCAGCCTGTGCCTCAATCTCCTCCAATAAGTCCTACACGCACGGCCTTGACACCATTGATGACCTGCTCCAAGCGGGGCGGCCGCTCGCCGTGACCCGCGAAGCCGCGCTTGGGGTCCTCTGGCGATGTTACGGTTTAGGGCTCAGGGTTTAAAGGGTTTAGGGTTTAGGGTTTAGGGTTTAGGGTTAGCTGTCCACCCATAGGCCCCATAGTAGTTCCTTTTTATGGCTTATATTTAGGATCCTATAAGGGAGTCCCAAAAAGGAACTACTATGGGGCCTATGGGTAGAAAGTCGGGACAGGAAGGCCATTCGGGCTCAGGTGCTGAGAGGCCTTTGGCTTCCTTCAGTTAAAGGAAACTACAGGTGGGGAGCTTAGGGTATATAGGGCTTCTACAAGGCTTCCATAAGGTATATAGACCTTCGATAAGGCTCCTATAACGGTAACTACCCACCTGAAAATGTCCTAGATTCAGAGTCAGAGAATCTTTAGGGCTTGAGGATTTCGGGTTCAGGGATACAGGGGGGAGCTCCGAAGGGCTTTCTGGGACGACTGGAAGCAGGCTCAACATGCAACGGGCCTGGAAGGTTTTCGATCACCCTACAGCCTAAACCTTGAGCTCCTAAACCCCTAAACCCTAAACCCTAAAATCCTGAACCCCTAAACCCTAAACCCTGAACCCCTAAACCCTAAACCCTAAAACCCTGAACCCCTAAACCCTGAACCCCTAAACCCGGAACCCCTAAACCCTAAGTAGAAGCATACTTCGGGGCTTAGGAGTGTATGCTGGGGTTTTAATTTTAGGGTTTAGGGGTTTAGGGTTTAGGGGTTCAGGGTTTCAGGGTTTAGGGTTTAGGATTTAAGTGCTCGTTGGCCAAGCGGTGATCTCTGTTGGGGATGCTTGCTACAACCCCACATTGTCAGATTTAACTCCCTTTTTTTGAAGAGTGTTTTTGCGCACGCGGGCTGCAAACCTCCAGAGGGTTAAGAGTTTGGCGGTATAAACCCTACAACCCAAACCCTGAACCAGCACGTTCTTTGCTTCCCTGTCGTTCCTGCGGTTACGTCCCAACATAACATGGGCTATGCAAAACCCCCTTAAAACCCAAGCAACACCTCAAAAAACCCTGCAAAACACCCTTCTAGGCTTAATTTCGGCGGATCTTGCCCGCCTAGACCCCAAAACCCTTAAACCCCGCCCTCGACCCTGATGTCGCCTACACCCTAAACCCTAAACCCTAAACCCCAGAAACCCTAAACCCTAAAACCCTAAACCCCTAAACCCCTAAACCCTAGACCCTAAACCCTAAAACCCTAAACCCCTAAATCCTAAACCCTTCTTGGAAAGCCGCTGCCTGCCGTGGTAGGATGCCAGGTTCAGTGCACGAGGCCCAGAAGAGGCCCACCTCGCGGAGAGTTGCTTTAAGGATTTTAGGGTTTAGGGTTTAGGGTTTAGGGTTTAGGGTTTAGGGTTTAGGGTTTAGGGTTTAGGGTTTAGGGTTTGGGGTTTAAGGTTTACAGAAAAGGTCCGCTATAAGGTTTGGAAGTGTGTGTCTAAACCTGAAACCCTAAACCCCTAAACCCTGAACCCTAAAACCCCTAAACCCCAAACTCTTAAACCCCTAAACCCGTCCAAGGCCTGCACCCGAAACTTTAAGCCCGAGCCCGGCGAAGGAAACTCAAGCAGCATCCCCACTTCAGGTTCAGGGTGTGACGTTTTGGTGATGTGCAGGGGCATGGCTTTAGGGCTTAGGGTTCAGGGGTTTTCGCTGCGGCATGAGTCTAGGTTGGCATGTAGGCTGACAGCACCAGTACGTTACACGGGTCTACGCATCAGGGCTGGAGCTTAACACTTAGCGAAGTGTGGGGTTTACGGAGTACAAATGGGGGTTTCCTAAATAGGGGACCCTAATATAGTACCCCAAATAGTAGGATCCTTATTATAAGGACCCCAAAATAAGGTACCCCTTAATTTCGGAAACTCCCAAATAAGGCAGGATTGGGGTTTTGACACCAGCCACAACCCTTGAATGCCTCGGACCTCTTCTAGCCTAACCCCACAACACTATCTTTTAAGAGCAGCCTTGCCAATGCAGCTCCATGAATTACAAAACCCTCCGTCAAAGCTTTAAGATTGAATGCCCTAAACCCTAAACCCTACACCCTAAACCCTAAACCCTAAACCCATATATATATATATATTATAGGAGAGTGGGGTTATGAATCAGGGATTTATACTGACCATTGCAACGAAAAGGTGGCTCGTCCAGTCACAGGCTTCGGATGGCCCAAACCCCACAACCGGCAATCCTGGCCCCCCGGCCCTGTTTGGGGTTTAAGGTTTCGGGCAAGCGCGACTTAATCTTAGGGGCTGAGTACCCGAGCCCAAAGAAGGTTAACCTTTATAATTATAGTAGGATTACATAAGCCCCGAAAAGCTTTCCTACTCAGCCCCTAAGAAATGTTGAAAAACCGCAAACTGACAACCTTGAGTATGTTAGGGTTCAGGGTCTAGGGTTCCTAAACCCTCAACGCACACCACCCGGGGCTGCCACCACAGCCGACACAAGCAGAAGCGCCGCAGGGAGGAACAGCATAGCCGGCGGTACCTCAGAAAACCCTAAACCCAGAACCCCAAATCCCAAACCCAAAACCCAAAACCCCAAAAACCCAAAACCCCAAAAACCCCAAACCCGAAAAACACTAAACCCTTAACCGATTGCTCCCTTCGGGCTGAAGGTTTTTCCGTTTCAAAGGCATGGCTTCAGGGTCCTTCGTCCTAGACCCCTAAGCTATGAAGGTCATTCTGTAGAACCCCTTTTCTGGTCTAGGGCTTATACTTAAAGGATCATGGGACTTAGTAACTAAGGTCATAAACAAGGTAACTATACTTAAAACTTAAAATGACTTAGATCCCCAACAGAGGTACCTATAACCCTACTTACTATGTCCCATGAACCTCCAAGTACGGTTTAGTGCTTAGCGTTTGGGGTTAAAGGCTTTCAGGGATTAGGGTTTAGGGTGGGGCCCCTATGAGTCTAAGAGCCCTCGAGCCTGGAGCCTCCAGCCCTCAGACATCCTATCAACACGAGACACTAGGAGTTAGGATTAAAGTTTAGGGCCTTGGGTTTAGGGCCTAGGGTTTAGGGTCAGGGTTTAGGCTCAGGGCTTAGGATTTAAGGTTTAGGGTTTAGGGTTTAGGGTTAGGGCTTAGGATTTAGGGTTTAGGGTTTAGGGTTAGGGCTTAGGATTTAGGGTTGAGGGTTTAGGGTTAGGGCTTAGGATTTAGGGTTTAGGGTTTAGGGTTTAGGGCTTAGGATTTAGGATTTAGGGTTGAGGGTTAGGGGGACCCTTGGGGATATAGACCCTCTCAAGAAGGCCCCTTTTTAAGAGAGCCAAAAGTCGGGTTAAGAAGGGTCCCCTTTAAGGGTTTAGGGTTTAGGGTTTAGGGTTTAGGGTTTAGGGTTTAGGGTTTAGGGTTCAGGATAATACTACCTAAGAAACACGAGAACCGCAAGGCAAAGGCCACAAAACCAGAAAATCGGAGGTCGGAACCAGAGCCCCTTCACGCTCAAACCCTAAACCCCAAACCCCTAAACCCTAATTAACCCCTAAACCCTAAACCCTCGACCCCTAAACCCCTAAACCCTGAACCCTAAACCCTCACCCCTAAACCCTAGACAAATCTCCAAACCTTCCACCTTACAACCGACAAACTCCGCGATTTCCAAGAACCCGACCGGCAGCTCGGGGGCACCTGTGCCACGGTTTTTTTATATCGTTTTTCGGGTTTAGGGTTTAGGGTTTAGATATTGGAGCTTGGTCTAGAGGTGACACCTAGGGCTTTTAGGGCTGAGGGGGTGTGCAGATTTTTGGGTTTAGGCCACATAGCTGAAGACTCTTAGTCGTATAGAAATCCGAAACTAAAGGTTCTGTTGTAGTCTATACGGCTTTTGTCACAGTACCAGGCGTCGGTAGGATTTCATGAGGTTGGTGTGATTTCAACCATGAAGGTTTTGTGTAAGTTTTATCATAGTTTCGATTGATATGGGGGGTTTCCGAAAATAGGGGACCTTATTATAGTACCCTAAATAGTAGGATCCTTATTACAATGACCCCTAAATAAGGTACCCCTTATTTTCGGAAACTCCCATATCGTGCCAGGTCTTCAGTCTTCCGGGTCTTCTTCAAACTGAGTTTATAGTGGAAGCCATAAAGTTGGAACATCATAATCCTCGTGCCCTTCAGGTAAAGTATAAGGGGTCCTAGCACATATCATCCTAAATGGGGCTCGGGGTTTAGTGCTTAGAGTTTAGGGTGGATCTCGGAGCATAGGATACTTAAAGACTCCAATATCCACGAAGCAAGGGCCTCTGGCTGAGTACTCCTACGATAGATACTTTCCAGGATATACCGAACTCCGCAACTTTTTGGGTTGGCTGAGGCTGTAGATATACATATAGGTGCGATAGGGGTTAATGCCTCAGGCTTTGAAGTTTGGGATGTAGGGTTTAGGGTTTAGGCTTTAGGGTTTAGGGTTTGCGCGGAGCTCCGCCGGCCATTGTCCAAATCTGGTCCCTGTCTCAGCATCGCGATTTTCGCCTGCCTGCAGCACGCACGCAGAATCGAACCCATTACAAACATTTGGTCGATGGCTCTTGTCGCCATCTGCAACTTGCATGTGCCCGGGCTTCTCTGGGCCCAGTGCTCGAATTCTATGGAATCAGCGGAACACGGCAGGACCTAACCTACACATGAGGGATTTGGAGATCGTGCTCGCTCAGCCTGGCTTTCTCTATGCGCTTCAGCACGGAGAGAAGCTTGAGGCAAAAGCGGGGCCCCATGCCCGACAAGCCCCAAACCTTGAAACCAATCGCAGATACATTACTACAAGTACAATGGCAGAACAAAGCAATCGTGTCTTAGTGTAACTTGATGCAGGAGTTCGATGAAACATTCCTTATCACGTTCCCTTTTGACCGGGATCAGAAAGCGACATCGCTGCCCGAATTGAGGTGTCCCCAGTTACGTCCTCCTTTAGCGCTTTACCATACGATCGTATACGATAGTGTACGATACTATACGACGGTACACTACACTATACTATACCATACTACACACTATACTACACTACACAAGTCCGTGTACTGTCCTGTACTATGCTGTACTACATAATACTGTCCTACACTGTACCGTACTGTACTATACTATACTATACTATACTGCACCATACTGTACCATACCGTGCTATACTGTACTGTACAGTACTATATACTATACAGCATACTATGCGATACTGTACTATACCCCAAACCCTACACCCTAAACCCTAAATCCTAAACCCTAAACCCTAGACCTAAACCCCAAACCCCCAAACCCTGATACTCTACGAGCCCTGAACCCGGTGATCCTCAGCAGCCCTCAGCTCAAGAAACCCAGTGGTTCATCCGGGTTATGGGCCAAAGGGACTCAAGGGTTTGGGGTTTAGGGTTTAGGGTTTTGGGTAGTATACTAAGCTTTAAACCCAAATCCTGAACACTTATACCCTAAACCCTAAACCGCAAACCCTCCAAGCCAGGCAATCACCATCAGTCAGTCTCTGTGCTCCAGTTGCCTGGGTTCTTTTTTAATTGCAGTTGCCAGACTAAGTTTGGGTTCAGGGTATAGGCTTTCGGCTGTAGGGAGCTTAGTTGAAGTTACCAGACCAAGGGCTCTCGAATGGCTTTCATCAAACTCGACAAGGCCATTATTTACAGTGCTTCGCGAGGGACCGGGACTTAATGTCTACCCTGAACCCTGAACCCGAAAGCCTAAACCCCAAACCCTAAACCAAAGCTTCGCCTCCATACTCTAAACCCCAAAGCCTAAGCCCTATACCCTACCATGGTACACTTTAACATAATAAAAGAGCCCAGTGGCCGAGAGGGACAGGAGCCTCTGTTCGACATGTGTAGCCGTCGAAGGGCAGCTCCTCTGTCGCTTCCAGGCTGAATATTGGGTTTAAGGGGTTTTAGGGTTTAGGGTTTACGACTTAGGGTTTAAGGTTTAGGGTTTAGGGGTTTAGGGTTGAGGGGTTTAGGGTTTAGGGATTTAGGGTTTAGGGCTTAGGCGTCTATATATACTGCCAATACGGAATTGGGTCAAAAGGCTATCCGCATTATGGTTTTGGTGGCTTGGTTCCACACAGACACATATGAGGATAAAGATTCTGGTTGCTATGCTAGTTTGGTCGTCGAGGTTTTGGGATTTCCGGCTTAACGTTTTGGGGCATGGGCTTGAATTTGGGGTCTTGCACATGGCGTGGGTTTGGAAATCGTTCGTCGGTGTACTTGGGGCCAGTTGTGAATATAGGGGCCTCAAAAATACAGAATAGGGCTGTAAGAGTCCATGATGCTACAACTTCGGTTGATGATATTGATCGTGCATTAGCCATAATAAGGAATATACCATAATTCGCATAGTTTAGGGTCCTTAAGGTAAATCCTAGGTCTTTGGGTCCTTCTTAGGTACGAAAAGCCATAAGTAATGACGACTTGGACCCTTAGGGTTACATCCGTTCCGCTAAACCCCAAAACCCTAAACCC
>CAJNDV010000198.1:0-13742 GCA_905221635.1 Symbiodinium sp. CCMP2456
GGGGGGGGGGGGGGGGCGCGAGCATATATATATATATATATGTATGTATATATATATATATATATATTCATGTATACTTAGATTGTATATAGTATTATATATACACTTACATATTCATGTTTACATTATACACACATACATGTCTCCATATCAGGCGCTCCTACCTGCCGT
Source organism: Symbiodinium sp. CCMP2456 (assembly GCA_905221635.1). NCBI lineage: Eukaryota > Dinophyceae > Suessiales > Symbiodiniaceae > Symbiodinium > Symbiodinium sp. CCMP2456. The sequence continues at coordinate 172 of CAJNDV010000198.1, forward strand.
GTTATGTGTTTACATGTTACAGAGACATACAAGACCTAGGGCCATTGCTTGTTTTCCAAACGGCTGCTCCATGTCTTGGAATCATTCGATCTCTATATTCCTTCTAGTTATCAGGACCTCCTCGGCAGGGCGCAGGACCCGAACTGCTTCTTTTCCCAGTTTTCGGACTCCGACTTTTCCGGTTTCACAGCTCTGACCGCTGCCAGCTTCTTGGGGAATCCTCAGTTGGTGGAGCTGCTATGTCAGGCTGGGGGCTTTCGGGCTTATCCGTCGGTTTAGGGTTTAGGGTATAGGGTTTAGGGTTTAGGGTTTATGCGTTTGGGGTTAAGTTTGGGGTTGAGGCTTTGGGGCGTTTCTGCGGGCCTTTGTTGGGGAAATGTTTGGGGGGACCAGGGCTTGCCTTGGCGAGTCGATTTGCAGAGATCGTTTTGCTCGCACAGTCCGTGAGGCCAAGGCAGCCTTAGATGCTCTGGACATGCGCGGATTTTCGGCACTGCAGATTGCCATCCGCAGAGACCATGCCGACCTGGTGCAGCTACTGCTCCAGTCTCGCGCAAATGCGAACCTGAACGGTACCGATGCTTGCAACAGACCTGATGCATCTTCTGCACTTCCTGTGTGCAAAACCTGAAGCTACAAAAAGCTATCTGTCCCTGAACCCAAGCCCGAAACCACAGCAAAGGCACGCGAGGAACTGCTCTATTGGAGGCAGCCGGCCACGGTCGTCTGACTGCTGCGCAACTGCTGCTTGAGGCAGGGGCGGAGAAGGACCCCGATGGGGAAACTTGGCACCTGGGTGCCAAAACCACCGAGGGTTTTGCGCGTTTAGGGGTGTCCCCAAAACCGTAAACCTCTAAACCCCTAAACCCCCAAAGCCTAAGGTAAACTGACAGGGTTCGGTTTTGCTAGCAGCCTTGAAGTCAACCATCGCACCGTAAAGCCCGAAATCCTGACAGCCTTAATATGGGTACTCATTAGTTCGGCACGAGTTCACACCGCTCTACTCCCAAACCCGAAAAATCTGTTGCTGAGGGTTCTATGTTGGGAGGAGGAGGGTTCTGCATAGGAAACAGGGGTTTGGCTTTAGTTGTCAGGAGTTTAGAGGTTCGGCGGCATAGTGTCGAGCCTATGTTTTTGCTCAAGCCGCCATTAGATGGGTGCGGTTTTGGCTTAGTGGTTCAGGGTGCCGGCCTCTATGGGCTGCAGTTTCGAGGCCCTAAACCTCTAAACCAAGCCGTTATAGACCCGAAACGGAGCTGAACCAGAAAGCACTGAAACCGCTCAAGCCCTGCAACCTACGCCCTGCCCGAAGATGCTAAGCCCCGTGCATAACCAGGAGACCCCTGACGCCTAAACCCCCTACTTAGGAAGAAGCCCTCAATCATTGCAATAAGCCCAACATGGTTTGAGGTAACTGTATTTCTCTGGGTAAGCGTTAAGCCCTATATCGCTCTAAACCCAAACTCATAGAAACAAACCTGCCCCCCAAAACCCTAAACCACAAAAGCACTTAAACCACGAAGCCCAAAAACTTAAACCCTGTGCGAGAGCGAGAGTCAAAATCTCACCCTAAACCCTATACACCCTAGGCCCTGAAACCACCAGACCCTATAAACCTAAACCCGAACCCTAAAGGGAAATATACGCTAAGCCCTAAAACCCCCAGACCCTATAAACCTAAGCCCTGAAGGGAAATATACCCTAAGCCCTAAAACCCCCAGACCCTATATAAACCCTAAACCCTAAACCCTAAACCCTAAAGCCTAAACCCACCAGGATCTCGGCGACTCGGAGGGGCGAAGCCCTTTGCTTGAAGCGGCCTCATCCGGCCATGGCGAGGTATGGGAGATCATACACAGCTTCTGTAGGGGGGGGTGGGGGGAGGAGGAGGAGATACGGGTTTAGGGTTTTGCAGGGATTCTACAAGATTGTTGGGGAGGGTTTCCTAGAATGTCGAGTGTCATACAGTTTGCGAGGTTATACAAAGGTCGTGCAGGTGTTGACTGTTTCTGTTCATGCGATGCTCATAAATCGACCTCCCTTCTGTTGCGGCCCCACTTCATATATATATATATATATATATATATCTGTGTAAGGATCTTTTCTAGTGTCTTCGCCAAAAACAGGGGCAATTATTATTCTGGGGGCAGGAGTTTATCGGGTTCTACGTTTTAGGAGCTTGTTGCAGCGAGTAGGTCAAATCGAATAGTTCTTGCTTCGGAACTTGCTGCACAAACTTTACCCGCCAGGTGGTGAAGCTCCTCCTCCAAGCACGAGCGAACGTAGACGAAGGGAATTGCTGGGGCAACAACTCTGTGCTCGCAGCCGCATCTTCTGGCAGCCTCGCCATCCTGCGCACCTTGATAGCTGCCCGGGCCTGCTTGAACGAAGCAGATATCTCGGGTCGGACACCCCTTACTGCTGCCATTGCCGCAAACCACCTGGATGCCCTGCAGCTGCTTATCGAGGGGAGGGCAGACGTGGACGATATGTACTATGGCTGGTCTGACATACCACTTCATGCTGCAGCCGCGGCAGGGCAACTGGAGGTGGTACGCTTGCTCCTGCGCGCGCAAGCTGATGTCAATGCATCCCGGAGTCCTGGCAGCCGTTCCTGCAGTGTTTGGGGGGTGCAGGTGGTCAGTTTGTCTGGCTTCAGCTCAGATATCCGATACCTTGAAGCAGAGGTGTATAGGGGCATAGGCATGCCCTCTACTTCTTGGAAAATGAAGGTAGTCGATTTTACGGAGATCGGTCTTTGGGTTGAGTACTGTCATTTAGTGTGCCAGTACTGAAGTTAAGGCTCCACCAGGCGTCGGCCCCTTTGTGGTTCCATGAAGCTCACGACTCACGACTTGAAACGCTCTGAGCTCGTCCGGTTGTGAGCAGATCAAGTGTAGCAAGTGGGCCACAGCCACCCACCCAGATTGTGCTAGGCCTACATACAAGAATGCTAGGGTTTGTTAATCGTGATCAAGGTGGTGTGTTGCACAGTCGGTTGCACAGTATGGTCCCGATGCAAAAGCACACAGGGGCCTCATGATGGCATTGTGAATGACCCTTATGTCAATTTTTCAGGCCCTATTCAACTGAGACGCTCGCATCTTATCCAAACCCCAAGAGCCTATCCCAATCAAACGGTACACCCCAAGAGACTTCATCCTAGACTCAATCAGACCTTATCACTTATCACCCTAAAACCCCTCGGCTGAATCCTTGTCTGCTTCGAGCGAGTGCGCCTGTCGAAACAATCAATCCCCAGCCCTAAACCCACGCCGACTTGTGCACCTATGGATCCTCGCCTGGCTTGTCCGAGTTGTGAGAGTGTAAACCTCAAATCCCAAGACTTAGTCCCTAAACCCCAAGCCCCTAAATCCGATGATCTATACTCTAAGCCCGAAGCCCTAAACCCTAAATCCCAATTAAGACCTAACTGAACCCGAAAACACGCCCCCCCTTTTTGTTCCTTAGGAGCGGTGATCGGATTCCTCTGATCTCAGCTGCAGCTCGGGGCTTTCCCGAGGTGGCGCGGCTTCTGCTGGAGGCTGCCGGGCTGGGGTTGGAGTGGGGGCGAGAGGGGTTGGGTTTTATAGGGTTCTATAGCTAGGGTTTAGGTTTTTATAGGGTTTTTGGGGGTTGTGCGGCTTAAGATGTTATTAAGGGTTTAGGGTTGAGAGTTGGTCTTCTGTTGGGTTTTTTGAAACTTCCGGGTTCTAGGCAGCCTTTGGCCCTGAAGCCCGAACCTCGGGGAAACGGTTTAGGGTTTAGGGTTTAGGGTTTAGGGCATCAGTTTTGACGGCTCCAGAGTCTTCGGAAGCCCATATGATCATATAATACCATGCTGCTGCTGTTTGCAGCATGGGCTTTTTGGGGAACCCTGCAGGAAAGTACGTTCTAGCAGGTCAAGGTACTTGGCAGGGCCATTTGACTCCAAGCTCATCCCCAGAAGGGTTCTTATAGTCCCTATATAGTACGAACAAGGACCATGGCATTTATTCGGAGCTGTACTTCTATATTTATGGGAGTTTCAGAGAATTAGGGGTACCTTATTTTGGGGTCCTTATAATAAGGATCCTATTATTTAGGGTGCTATATCAGGGTCCCCTAGTTTTGGAAGCCCCCATATGATCTGTGTAAGACATCCCTCATACAGGGAGAGGCCAACCTGAACCCGCAGGTTCTGCACGCTCCGCAAGGATGCGCGGTTTCAGCCTAGCGCCTCCAAGCCCAAGGGAAGCGTAAATGCTTAAGATGTTGAAATCTTCGGGTATGACATGGGGGCTTTCGTTGTGGGAATGCCTGGGGAGGGTTTCAGCAGAAATTGAAAAAGTTGCTTCAATCCACTATAATATACTATACTATACCTCCGGTATAGTATAGTATATCCCAAATCCCAGAATTTTGCGGACGTTGCTCCTCCGTAGCCTTCGGAGGCGGCGGCGGATCTCCGCCGCACAGCTCGCAATGGCCAGACAGCGCTGCAGGCCGGGAGTGGCCTTCCAGGAGGTCCTTGTATGTTACTCTTCATATTCATATTTGAATATTATAGCTCTAATGGTTTAGGGTTTATAAGGTTTAGGGATTTATATGCACTATGGATACATGCCCATATTCATACCTAACGAAAACAAATGTAACGAGAGGAATCACCTATGCAATGAGTCTCACTGCTTTTGTTAGTTTTGTTTTGATGTGTGTGTTTTTAGGATTCAGGATTTAGCCTTCAGGGCTTGGGCTTCGGGCATTAGGGTTCACATGTTCTTCTTATTTGGTGCTTCTGAGGACGAAAGTTTCAGTCGGGCCTAAGGCTTATATATACATGAAGGCGATACACCATGAACACTGCGGCACGATCTTCTGCGACATCCTCACGTTATATCAGGGTTTGGTGAATGCTCATCTGAGTGAGGATAGCGGAAAAGGCTTCAGGCAGTGCATGCTAATCAGTCGCAGCATGGAGACTTGCCACGCTCGTAGTTGTACCTGGCTTGGTGCACGAAAGCAGTCAGTCGCAGCTCGGGTAGGCTTCGGGCAGAAACTGCAAAGCGGAACTGTGAAGAAATATGGCTGCACATATATATATATATATATATACACACATATACATATATACATATATATATATATATATATATATGAGTTCAGCTCCGGCTTCCCATGTGTATAGCCCTATATCTGAGCTCCGCCCCCTTTGCAGGCAGCGCAAGCACGAGGACAGGATGCCGTCCTTGAGGTGCTTGCCGCATGGGGGGCATCGCAGTCTCTCGCTGACGCAAGCAGCCCGGAGGAGCAGAAAAGAGTCGCAGGTGTGTATAGTCCTTATATACCCCTTATATAGCCAGGTAGTCTCCATATTAACCCCAATAACCTACAAAGGTCCCTATTAAGGGTCCCTCCTAAAGCCCTTAGAAGGTGGCTCCATAGCCAAACTCCAGGGTTCTCCACTGAGGCTGTTTATAGAGCCTAGTTGAGGGTTTTGGGTCTAGCTGCCTAGCGAAACTCTCCGAGCTACCACAGCGACCTAAGCAAGGGCCCCTGGGCTCTTGTCACGAAATGCGATGCGACTTGGATCGAGTTGGTGGGCTTAGGGTTTAGGTTCAGTTTTATTTCTGGACAAGCACTTCGCCGTTTTTTGGCGTGGCCACGATCGTCCCCAAAGATCCGGAACAGAACCCTGGCGCCCCTAGAGACATCGCGAGCAAGTTGCTCATGGCTGCGCTGGAGGGTTTTATCGGCAGGGGCTGAAGACCGGGTGAAGTGTCTAGTAATGTTCAGCACATGCCACCGGATATTTTCTTTCAACCCTTTACCGTCGCCCGCCGCTGCTTTTGCTGACAGATGCCGCAGCTCTACTTAGTAGACGCGGCCTGCTGAGGTAGCCCTCCACGGCATTTGTGCCTGAAAAAGCCTCGTTAAAGCCTCAAATTCACCCCTCCTCTTGCCAGCACCTTTCATCACTGAAGCGCAACGACACAGCCTATCGAACTGGGCAACACCTGCACCCTAGCTCCCAGCCTAGGTTGAACCCATTATTTTCACCTTTTCACCCTACTGTAACCTTCAGATCGAAGCCTTATACGGTTTACAAAGTTGGACCCTTTCTGATACCTTTTTACGGAACCTTTCGGAGCCCTTCACCCCCTAACCCTAAACCCTAAACCCTTAAAAGGGACCCTGAAGGCTTAGTGAGCAGGCCGCCTTTGTCCCATGGCGCATCCCTAGGCCGAATACCGGCCGGGAGGGCACCAGGCGCCTTTTGCAGAGATCCTAGGGTTTAGGGTTTAGGGTTTAGGGTTTAGGGTTTAGGGTTAGTACTATAGAGGCCTGAATGGGAGTTTCCGAAAGTAAAGGGGTACCTTATTTTGGGGTCCTTGTAGTAAGGATCCTAATATCTTAGGATACTATATTAGGGTCCCCTATTTTTGGAAACCCCCAAATAACTTAGCTAAGCTATTTTGGCGGTTCCTTACTCTAGTTATCGTATAATATACCCCGAAATCCTATGCCAAGAAATAAAGCCCTTACAGCATCGGGGTTTTGAGATTTGGGTTCGGGGGTATTGGGTTTCAGGGCCGTAGAGGTTTAGGGGTACAGGGGGTTTAGGGTTTAGGGAATAAGTTGTAACGGTTCCTGAGTAGGGGTTGAGGGTTTATGTTGCAAAATAATAATAATAATAATAATAATAATCATGCGGGTTGACTTTTCCCTTTGGCACATCCGACAGATTCAGATTCCAAAATGGAATAGTCAGTAATGGTATTGTTTAGGATTCCAGATTATTTTGTTTCGTAGGTCTTATTCCCCGAAGGCCTATTCTAAGTGTTGAGGCCCCGATATTAGGCTGTCAACTCGGTACCGGGATGAGAACAGTAGCCTGTAAAATCTGTAAAGATCTCTAAAGTATACCTTGTCCTCATGAGGACTTTTTTTCTTCAACTATTTCTGGGGAGAGTGAGAGAGAGGTAGGACTTCATGTGTGTGTGTGCCTGTGCTTACAATGCTCTGAGACTCCCATGACGACCGTGAACATTCATTTACGTCGTCATCACCACATAAGCTGTGGGCACACAGAACCCTAAACCTTAAACCCTAAACCCTAAGACCCTAAACCCTAAACCCCAAGACCCTAAACCCCAAAAAACTAAACCCTGTCGAGCTCCGGAAAACCAGTGGTTCCCTTCGGTGCTTCTGCAGGTCAGCAGCCTCGCTGCTCAGCATCCCCGCAAGCCAGAGCATCGAGTCACTAACTCCCCCAATCTCTATAGTTTTTCTCCATGTCAGCATTTCCAAACTGCGAGGACTGTAGTTAGATTAGCTGCGTGCTGAAATATGCATCTGCTTACGGCGGCGTGTATGCATGCATATACCTGTGCTTGTATGTCTTCGCGCACGCAGATGAGAAAGCTATTTTTATCCCATGATACTTCTCAGTGATTCCACGATTCAGACATTCGCCTGTGGCAACAGACTCCCCTAAACCCTAAACCCCTAAACCCTAAACCCCTGGAAGGAATGGCTTTGCAGCCACCAAGTCGCACTGCCTCGAAAGACAGCCGGCCCAAGGAGCGAAGAATAGGGCCTTTAGGGTTTGAGAAGTGCGTTGCAGTCCCTGCTCAAAAAAAGGGTTTGAGAAGTGGCTTCAGGGCGCTTTTTCGGGAGAGCTTCTAGGGGCTTCAGATGTTTTGGATGTCGGCGTTTAGGGTGTCAGGAATGCAGGTAGTAGGACTGAAGGTTTAGAGAATTTTTCGGGTGCAATTTAGGAGTTTCCGGAATGGAGAAAGCTTAGGGCAGTCAAAAAGGCTCGCGAATATAAGCAAGTTTGAGAATGTAGAGTGCGCTTTCCCGCGGAGGCCCTTCGGATTTTGGAGAAATTCGTCTCTTGGGTGGTTCGGGTTCAGCCTCCTGCCGGCTTCGGGGTGTTCGGTCTAGTGCTCTGCGGCCTTCTGGCTATAGGCTATATGTCTGTATGTTATGTTGTTTTTTAATCCTGGATCGGACAGCACTGGAAGCCTTGGGCTTGAGTCTTGATAGAGGCTTAGGCTTTCGGGAGCTCGTGCCCATGATTTCCAGACCACCCCCCTCCCCTGTTTAGGATTTAGAGTAGAACCTATAACACTTAATCCTTTAAACCTCAAGATCCGGATTGAATCCAGAACAATAAACCCAGGTACACAAGCCAAAACTCAAAGCCCCTGAGCCATGGGCCTCCGCCAGCAGTTTAGTCCAGGAGATTACGTTCCTGGAATCTCCACACGATTCGCGAAGACCTTCCGCACACTCGGCTTCAAGCGAAGGGAAGAGTAGTGCAATCATTCAGTTTTATCCACAAGCACTGCATGTAAAACTATAGTGTGGGATAATTATAATGTAGCTCATCCTATGATAGGAGACAAGCACACGCACGACTCAATCATGTCTAGAAAACCCCTCAAGTCGTTACACGTAAACACATTGACTGAAGCGGCCTAAATGCTGTAAAGGGTAGCTCTACTCAAGATGAAGGGATACTAGGACCTTTCAGTCCCAACAGTGTGGCGCTTCACAACGCAAGGAATCCTGAATCTTCATGTGCGCGCGTGTGTGTATGTGTGTTGGGGTGCGTGTGGGGATGTTGAGCAGTATAGGGTCCTTGATCGAGAGAGAAAGGACCCCAAGTTGACGGATTTTCAGTGCTGAGAAATCCCATTTAGGTGAAAAGCTCGCCTGGTAACTCTCCGGCGCCCTCACCAACGGCGTCGCAAGATCCTTCGAGCATCGCACGTGCAGGCGCCTGTTGCAGGGACCTTCTGTTGCTTAGCTAGCTAGCTAGCTAGCTTGTTTCTTTGTTTGTTCAGTTCTGTGTGCGCTTAATGACACCCAGATCGGGAGAGGGGTGTGCATAGAGACATACCTCCATGCAACTTATGTATGTATGTATGTATGTAAGTATGTTTAGAGAGAGAGGGATGCAGGGATAGTTCAATATGTAGATATGCAGCAGGTTATTCGCACGCCCCCCGAAAAGCCATGGCAGAGGCCGCTATGACTGTAATATAGAAGCCTGAATAATCACGAATCTTATTCTTCGTCGCTCCTGACGAATCAGGAATAGGAGCTCCTCATTAGAATTAGACTCCCAAAACTGTGGTAATTATCAAGGTCCGTGTACTCTCCTTCCTTGCCACAACCAAGGGGCAAGGTCGAACGTTAAAGCACGGGAATCTAGTAACCTAGTATTAGCCTTTCCCTCCCGTGGACCCTTTGACCCGGAACCCTGAACCCGACTTTCAGACCTTCCTAAGCCTAAACCTCAAACCCCGAAGCCTCAAACCCCTTCAACCCGCCAGACAGAGATGCATCGTTGTGTCTTTCTTGAGGAAAGCGGAAGCGAAGTGTCGTTGTACCGGTGAAGGTGTTGCTTGGCTTTACACCGCTTATTTGGAGAGTTAGGGTTTATGCAGCTTCCGTTCTAGTGCCTGCAACAGGCTGGAGAGTTTGCAGTCGATTGATATGATTTTTCTATCCCGTTTACAGCAGCAAGTTACGATGTGTCTAGCCTTACGGTCCTTATGCCACAAGTAAATTGCTTTTGTCTCTTTCTAACAACAAAGTCGTATATTAGGTCTGGGTGCAACGGTTTGTCGGGCCCAGATCGGCCTCCCAGTGTGTGATCATCTGATAAGAGGTCCCAGGGTCACCAGGGCCACAGCGAGCAGTTGCTCCATGGTGCCTTTGGTCCCTACATACTATACGAAAATATCCGCCTAAAGACTGTTCAGATCATTCAGGTCCTTACATTATATTGCCATTTCTGCATGAGTCCATGACTGCTGAGTTTGACCCTTCTCCGGGGCTTAGGAAAACGCTTCCCAACGAGTCGGAATTCGGCGATGCCGCCGCGGAATGGCGGTCGGAGTCCCTTGGCCTGATACAGGTGCCGTGATAGTCAGAATAGGGTTTGGGGTATATATACTATGCTATAGGTATCACCGGGACTGAAATATAGAGGGGTGGCTTAAAGGATTGGGGGTCAAGTATTTACGGGACTTCATACTGCAGATCCTAGTATTTTCGGATTCTGCATGAATCCCGGCTTTTGTCGAAACTCCCGGAGAAGCATCGATTTGGGGGCATTTGATGTTAGGTCTTCAGGGTTTGGGAGTTCAGACCAGTCTAGGGGGGCTAAGGCTTTGCAACTCTAAACGTGGCCGTCGGCTTGAATGGGGTGCGCCCAGCGAAGCTGGAAGCTTAACCGGCTACCCGCACAGACACCCTTCCACCCTTCATGTCCAGCTGGCTGTATACAGGGGGCTCCCGAAAACTAGTTTTCTGTAACATAAAGCCCCCCAATAAACCTGTTCAAGGTCCCTCAATCAGCAAGGGTTTAAATACCGAACGTGGCCAAGATTGGCTTCGAGGGGAGAGAGAGCGGTCTCGGCGTGTGGGACTAGGATCTCATCACCCAAGCCAGAACCCTTCAGGGTAAATCCTTTACTCCATATGGGACTTTCCAAAAATAGGGGGTACCTTATTTTGGGGTCCTTATAACAAGGATCCTATTATTTAGGGTACTATATTAGGGTCCCCTATTTTCGGAAACCCCCATATCTATAGGTTCCTACAGGAATGCTTTGACATGAATGACAAGAGGAAGCGCCATGAGATGGCAAAGATCAGAGCACTGCCAGCGTCCTACACTCGAAAGCCCTACCCCAAGCGCAAGCTGAACTACCCTACATTGATCGAAGCCTAGTCGGGTATTTCAATAGCAGAAACGCACGCATCGGCAAAAAGCCCAAACGCACCCAGGAGGTCGGAGGAGATGCAAATCAGCAGAGCGGTTAGCATAGCGACGCAGCTCAGCGACCATGAGGAGGCTGGCGAAGGTTTAGGCTTGCTTATAGGGTTCAGGGTTGGGAGGAGGATTTTGACATGAGGTTATATTTTGCTTTGAGAGTCGTACCGAAGGCTCGGAGGTCTCAAAGTTGATCCTACCAGAATTTAAAGGTTGCAGAAGTACCTGGACCGGGGAAATTCAGCGACATGTATGCAGTGAAGACTGAAGAGGGCTAGCTAGGCTTTGGTAGTTATAAGGGTTCCGGCCCAAGATCAGAGTGAGCGTTCCTGATCGCTCCCTAAACCCTAAACCCTAAACTGTAAACCCTAAACCCCAAACCCTAAACCCTATAAACCCTAAACCCTAAACCTTGGTTGGCGTTCTCTTGACAGAAGGTCAGACCGGGGGCCTTCTTTTCTGCAAGAGGATTAGGGTTTAGGGTTTAGGGTGGTTCTCTAAATTAGGGTCTCTTTTAGGGTCCTTTTTCGTAAGGGTGCCGTACTATATTTGGGATCTAAAAAGGGACCCTATAATTTAGAGAACTACCCGTTAGGTTCGTCGGTGGTGGACTGCAGCAGGCTGAAACATCGTTCGCACTGCATTCACCTGACTTTGCGGAATTCTGTTTCGCGCGAGCAAGACACATGGAACATCACTTCCCAGCAACCCCAAAGCTAGAAGAACGAAGAACATGAACGCACGCATCATCCTCTGATCACGTCCCATGTTCTGGGTTAACCCAGCTCCGAAACAATGCTGCAGGAAAAAGAGCCGCCCAGCATCAGCTACCTGGACAATGTCTTGAGAACCCTGGCCTGAAAAAAACAACGCTCATATTTCTCTCGCGATGTACCCTGAGCTCACCCGCCTAAGTTCATAGGGTTCTTTTGTCGCTGGCGTCGGTTTCTGATAAGTATGGTGCCTCTGGTGTTGCCTGTGTGGTTTTTGTGTTTGTAGAGTTCTATAAGGGTTTCTGTAGTTCTTGCTCTACAGGTGTTCACACACGCCTCCTCTTGGGGCTTTGTATGCGGTAGGCTCTCGGGTTTGCTTCCGGGCGGATGCAAAAGGCAGTCCGACCACTGTATGGTGTAGGGTTTAAGGTTTAGGGTTTAGGGTTTAGGGTTCAGGGGGGCATGACCTGTTGAGGACACCCCGAAGCAAGTACTCACTCAATCCGACGTTTCCAGGAAATACGCAAGGAAACCATGGGAAGGAGCCCTAAACTGAAAGGCTGTCTACTGTTCAGGTAGTCTTCGCTGGCGCACAACTCAAGCCCATGCCGAACAAGCAGCTAGAGTTGAAGGGGACTTACAACTCTATCCACGAGAGACACGCAGAAGATCCCCAAGTTCGAAGACATTTTTTCCCCGAAGACAACCAAGCAAGCCGAAGCCCGAGAAAGCCCCAAACCGACTAAATAACAAGGGCCCCTCTCCTCCCTTTAGGGTTTAGGGTTTAGGGTTTCCCCCCAAAAAAAAGGAAAGGCAAAGCAAACCAACCGAGGATACGAGTTCCGCCGGGGGGGCCCTGGGCTGGAAGATTCTCGAGCAGGCACCCTGTCAAGTCGGAGGAACTGGGGATGTGTAGATTTTTGGGTTGTCTAAGGTCGAGATGGGCTTTGGCTTGGGGGTTTAGATCAGGAAGAAAGACTGGCCTTGGAGTGCGGTACGAATGCAGGATGCCCGAGGAAGCTACGCCCCGAGCTAGATACCTGACTCAACTCGCCGGGCTCGACGCCCCCGATTCAACGAGTCAGCAAGCCCACTATAGAAACCTGCATGCTTATGAATGTTACTCCTCAGTGTTCCTTACATATTATACTGGTAGTATATCATGCCTAATAATTCCTAATATACCCATTAAATGAATGCCTATTCTCATTATTCAGGCTTCAGCAAGCCGGACTGGCTGCATCCTTTTCGATGCTGTGTTGCAAGCGATCCCGCAAGGCACCTCCATCTGGAACGAGTCTGAGACCAGCAGAGGCTTCTTCGGTGCGTGAGCTCCACATATTAAGTATATGGGTAGTTTTCAATATTAGGGTCCCTTTTAGGGTCCTTTTTATAAGGGTGCCGTATTATATTGGGGACCTAAAAGGGACCCTAATTTAGAGAACTACCCATATAGTATATAGAATATAGTACATCGTATAAGAGTATACAACTATATGATTTATTCACGCACACACAGAAAAAGTCTGGCCTTGGGAGGACGAGGGGTAGCCAAAATCCTCTACAACGCACCGGGAGGCTATAGCTTATGGTAGGATTTCTTCAGGCATGGTGCTCTTTTCGTTGCATGGTCAGCAACAGCTGGGGTCCTGATCAGTAGTCAATGGGGGCACTCCCGGCTGGGCCAACATCGTATCAGCATCATCAGCCGATCGCCTGGTCATATACGTCACGGCTGCTAAAGCCTTCAACGTTCTATGGTGATAAGATCGCGATCACCATGTGTTTTGTCGTTTCTGCGACTGTTGCGTTCTATGTTTTTTTCTGTTCGGTTTCTCTATATTCTACTAGGTTCGATTTTCTATTAATTGCGGATAGAATATACAACACTGTATGTATGCATATGCTCTATGTGTAACACGCATACATACAGTACATCCATGCATACATACATACATAATCGCTTCCCACTATTATTAAAGCCTCCCCTAATATTAAAACTGCCGCCCCCCGGAAATTTATGGTTTTGGGCCTACAATTGAAAGTTGATTAAAAACATTAGGGGGGGCCTAGATTTGTATGAG
>CAJNDV010000200.1:7055-18005 GCA_905221635.1 Symbiodinium sp. CCMP2456
GGCCTTAATAATTATTTCAATAGGGTTTGGGGGGCTCATTATTTATACTATAACCATTTAGGCCCCTTTTTCTATAATTATGTAGGTCAATTATGCTGTAATTATTTAGGCCCCTATATTATGTGCAGGGCATGACAGTTTGGGAGGCTGGCGACCAGAAACCTGCTGAGATCAGTGGCTTTCAGCCCTTCCAGCCAGCGAGCCCCGGGCGCCCTCAAAATGTGACTCTCGGCAACACTGTCCACACATAATATAGGGGCCTTAATAATGAGAATAGGGTGTTGGGGCCCAGCATACTTCAATTATAAGGAACCCCCAAAGTAGTATAGGTAATTCTTCAGGCCCCTATGTTATGCTAGAGTTGTGGTAGCGTTCAAAGCGTCTTATATAAAAAAGAAGCAGTTCTTCAGGCCCCTACATTATATTTCTGTCAGATTGAGAAAACCCCCGCTGGAAGGAACGCCTCGGCTGTTGCTTGCAACGGCAGGGTTCAAAGAAACCCTAAAAAACTCATTATGCACCCTCTAAAGGAACCCCATAGTTTAGGGTTTCGGGTTTCGGGGTTTAGGGTTTAGGGTTTTAGGGTTTAGGGGTTATAGGGTTTAGGGCGCCACAGCCCAACAAGAATCCCGAAGTCTCCCGTAATGCTCAGTGCTGCATCCTCTCCATCTGAAAAACCTGAATCCCAAGACCCTAAGACCCAAATCTGGAAGTCCTAACCCTTATGGGAGTTTCCGAAAATTAGGGGACCCTAATATAGTACCCTACACAATAGGATCCTTATTATAAGGACCCCCAAAATAAGGTACCCTAATTTTCGGAAACTCCCTTATCCAGCACGGCCCATAGAAGGCCCTCACCAAACCAAGCCCCATAATGTAGACGCTTGCAAAATGAAGCCTCCTGAATATGACATCCTTACTCTACTCCCTACACATCGGAAACCTCGCGCCCCAAAGCCCTCCAAATAACACAACGCGAAACACAAACATCCCCAGACCCAAATGATAGAAACCGTGGCGAATGTGGCCCATAACACACGTTACTTCACCTAATGTGGGAGTTTCTGCATGAAAAGTAAGATCCCTGACAGGAGACCTGAAGCGAAAGCCAAGCCGAAAGCCGAGCAAAAGAGGTGACGTGGGCTGGTTGGGCTTTGTGCTTTCCGAGGTTTTGGGGGTTTTCGAGATTTAGGGTTTTGGGGAACCTTACATTACAAGATGATGTAAACCCTAAACCCTAAACCCTAAACCCACCTACAATGATGTAGGATATTTTGGTACTGGTTTCGGGTTAAGGTGGAGGATCCGGTACTTAGGTCCAAGGGTTTAAGGTGTAGGCTCTAGGGTTTTGGGGTTTGGGGCTTTCTAGTGCGACTTTAGAACTATGAATGCTTCAGGATTCTAGGGGTTCGCACGGAAGTTTGTGCGTTTTGCGAGTCCTGGAGAGGCCAAATCCTATATGTGTGATCAGTGTTTCTTAAAGCCTCAGGCAATGTTAAGCCTCAAGCTCTAGAGTCATCATCTTCTGTTTTTGGTAGGGTCTACATGTGTCCGGGTGCCGGGTTCTCGACACCGCTGCCTAGAACCGCCCACGCCAGCCATGGCGCATTCTTTACCGCCCTTCAACCACTCAAAGGCGCTTGAAAGACGAGCCGAGCTGTCGTCTCGCTCCATAGCGGGAGGGGTGGGGGTACCCGTTCGAATGCATTGTTCAGCCAGCGTGGGCGAGCTGAGCTGTGTCGACCCTCCCCGGAGGGTTCATGGGCTCCAAACGAATACCGGAACAAGCGATTAGAATACGAAATCCAGAAGGAAGCCACTGTGATATTCGAAATCGTTCATCTGGTATGCATTCAAGATCATTCAAGGCTATTTGGGGTATACCGTGGGAGGGAGGTTCGCCAACCCTGGCACCTATCTTCGCATAGACCCGTCTCTGGATTTGCTCTCGGGTTTCATGCAAACCGAAACAAGGGCTTCATAGAGGCCCTAGGAAAGGTACTTACTGGTTTCCTATGGTCTTAGTAAGCGGCTTGTAAGCATCTTAACGGGGGCGATAACAATAAAAACAATAGCAATAATAATAATAATATTGATAATAATAATAATAATAATATGTAATGATAAGTACAAGTGCTACTCGTTAACACGATCCTTCACGCAGGGGTAGTAAGACTTTCAGAAGCTGACACCGCCGTTTTGTTGAGCCTCAGAGCGCTCTCACCCGAAGTGTGGCAAGTAATATAGGGGTCAAACCCTAAACCCTAAACCCTAAACCCTAAAGTTACCAATACTATTGTGGGGGTTCCTTATTAATTCGTAGTATAACGGGCCCCAAAACCCTATTCTAATCAGTAAGGCCCCTACACCCCAAACCCTTATAGTAGCCCTTATAGTATCCCTTAAAAGGAACCCTTAAAGGGAACCCCAAAACCCTATTCTAATTATTTAAGGCCCCTACATTAGGATGGAGGGTATGGAGTTCAGTTTTTATCCGAAGGCCCGAGCCCTGAAGCCCTAAACGGCAAACTCTAAACCCTAAACCCTGCACCGGGTAACTTAGGGTTTAGGGTTTAGGGTTTACGGTTTAGGGTTTAGGGTAGAACCCCCTTGAAGGAGCCCTTTTTAAGAAGCCCATTCAAAGGGTACCCTAAACCCTGCACCGTGTAATTCCCTTTGAAGGAGCCCTTTTAAAGGAGCCCATTCAAAGGGTTTTGATGCAAGCGCGATGAACCCTGAACCCTAAACCCCTAAACCCCTAAACCCCTAAACCCTAAACCCCTAAACCCCTGAACCCGTAAACCCTAAACCCCGAAACCCTAAACCCCGAAACCCCTAAACCCCTAAACCCCGAAACCCTAAACCCCGAGATCCCGAAATCCCGAAACCCCGTAAACCCCTAAACCCCTAAACCCTCAATCCCTAAATCCCGACCCCTAAACCTGTAAACCCCGAAACCCCCGAATCCCCGAAACCCGAAACCCCGAAATCCCGAAATCCCGAAACCCCGAAACCCTCAATCCTTAAACCCCTAAACCCCGAAACCCTAAACCCCGAAATCCCGACCCCTAAACCCTCAATCCCTAAACCCCTAAACCCCGAAACGCAGGCCGTCTCATATCGGTGGCGTGATCCGCAGGGTGCCTAAATTTCGGACGTGCGCTCGAAGGCTTTAGGACTCCTTTGAAAAGGATCAAACAGGGTTTAGGATTTAGGGTTCCTTGAAAGGGATCTGTAAGGCTTCAAGAAGGGACCTATTTATAAGGTTTAGGGTTTAGGGGTTTAGGGTTTAGGGTTCAGGGGTTTGGGGTGTGGGGTTTAGGGGTTTTGGGGTTTAGGGTTCAGGGGTTTAGGGTTTAGGGTTTTGGGGTGTAGGATTCAGTTTCAGGGGTTTAGCGCTCATACCATTCTCTCAGCACCTTCAACTCCTCCCAAAAGTTGGCCTTGTGGGCTTGATGTCTGTGTGCCATCACGTGATCGCACGCATCGGTCGAAAGGTGGCACCAGGTTTCAGGCTTTGACTGGTTCGGTTCCCTAAACCCTCAACTTATTGGTTTAAGGGCTCAGGGTTTATGGGGGCCTGGCAAGGGTTTTGGAGCCCTATACACCCTGAACCCTAAGCCGCCTCTGAAGAGCTCCAGACCCTAAACCCTAAACCATGAACTCAAGCATCAAGGCATGTACGAAGGGCAAGCAGAAGCGGCTAAGTACTTTGTGGACAAGGCCGCAGGGATCCGCCGAAGGGGGTCTAGGGTACAGGGGTTTTGAGGTTCAGGGTTTATGGTTTAGGGATTAGGTTTTTGGGTTCCGGGTTTAGGCCTCATTCAGGGTCTGGGGCAAATTCTAGGTTTTGGGCTTTCTCTGCTTGAGGGTTTATGGCTCTGAGAGTTACAAATGCTTATAGGCTTGTAGAGTCTGAGACCCTGGAAAAATCCCAAACCCTGCCAGCTCGAAAGCCTTACTGATGATTTTGCCGACGGTGTTGATGCGTGACCATGACGGTGGCGGCGACGGTGATGAAGATGAAGAGTCAGATGGTGATGGTGATGATGACGATGGCGATGGTGATGATGATGAACATGATGATGATGATAATGATGATGATGATGCTGATGATGATGATGGTGGTGATAATGGTGACGATGCTGATGATCATGATGATGATGGTGATGATGACGTTGATGATGATGGTGATGACGATGATGATGATGGTGGTGGTGGTGATGTTGATGGTGTTGATGGCGATGGTGACGGTTATGATAGTGGCGATGCTGTTGATGAAGATGATGAAGATGATGCTGCGGCTGAAGAAGAAGATGATGATGACGATGACGATGACGATGATGATGATTATGATGATGCTGCTGGTGCTGGTGCTGGTGCTGGTGCCGGTGCCGGTGCCGGTGCCGGTGCCGGTGCCGGTGCCGGTGCCGGTGGTGGTGGTGGCGGCGGTGGCGGTGGCGGTGGCCATGGAGATGGTGATGATGATGATGATGATGATGATGATGATTCTGATGATGCAGCAATGATGCTGGTGGTGGTGGTGGTGGTGGTGGTGGTGGTGGTGGTGGTGGTGGTGGTGGTGGTGGCGGTGGTGGTGGTGGTTGTGGCGAGTGCACCTCGTTGGCAACGATCACTAGAACTCCTAATACATGTGTTACTAGTATGAGCATGAGCACGTTTTGTTGTTTGTCACAGTGATGATTTTGGTGCTGCTATGCTCATTCTGTTTTTTGTCTTCTTGCAATTCTCACGATTCCTGGTATCGGTACAACCAGTTGACGTCACGAGTAATGTTTGGCCATGTGCTTTGCCAGGCACCCTACGGCTACGAGAATCCGAAGCAGTACAGCCAGGATCTGTGACTTCGGATGGGTATTTTTTTTTTTTGTTGAGGGTTCAGGGCTTTAGGCCCAACTACGCAGAAGCGCAATTTGTAGAGTAGAGTGGGATGCTCCCTCATAACCATTATAGTATAATACACCCGCAAACCCTATTCTATCTATGAAGGCCCCTGCATTACCTTGTGCGGGCTAAGTCTTCTAAGGCGGTTTCGGAATGCTCCTGCTGCGAGTGCATGTTCGGATGCCCTTTCGGGGCACTGTCCCGGGGGCAGTGCAGGAAAAGACTTGCCCCATTTCAGTCGAGCCACGCGAGACCAGCACTTCTCATCAATAATCCCCGTACCATGATCCACAAAGTAATATCTACAGTAGCCGCTTAGGAGGTTCATGGAGCAGCTTCTGTAAGGACGAATGTTCGATGTGTTCGAAGTCTCGCATAGCCGAAACCCTCATGCAGTTCGCCTTGGGTGGGCCTACGGGGAACAAGGAAGGAACAGCCTTAAGGCACGAAGACACTCACAGTCTACGTGTTTCGTTCCATGATTCGGGTTTTCGGGCTCAAGGTTCGGGGATTGTAGGGTTTTGGGTTTTGGGTTTCACTGTACCCTAAACCCTAAACCCTAAACCCTAGACTGTAGGTTTTCACAACGCAGGAGCTGCGCATGCCTTCGGGGCCGGAGTGGAATGCCGTGCCCCCATTGGTAGGATGCTGGTCAGGTTTAGGGTTTAGGGTTTCGGGATGGAGCCTACCCCCTGAAGGCTTGACTAGAGAGGCTTGAATCATCAGTGAAAGTTTTGCCTTTAAATCCCTGTGATGAGACTATGACCTACTCCAAAACCCGATTCCTGTTCGAATCAAGGAGGTCCGTATGCTAACCCCGAGCCAGTGAGATACCAGATTCCTTATCCCTCGGGAGCGATTTCGGTGCGGGGTTCAGAGCAGATGAACAAGTTGGTCTGGCATTTCGGCCGAATATGATATAGGGGCCTGAATAACTAGAATAGGGTTTCGGGGCCCAGTATACTATACCTATAATAAGGAACCCTTAAAACAGTATCAGCAATTGTTTAGGCCCCCTATATTAGGCTTTCGGGAGGCGTTTGTAAGAGGCTTGTGAGTGTGGTTTGGGCGGGGAACACGAGGGCCTTGAGGTGTCAAGCTGGGATCTTGAGCCCAGATTGCTGTGTGTTCAGGGAGGTTTTGGGGTTTAGGGTTTAGGGGTTTAGGGTTCAGGGGTTTAGTTTAAGGTTTAGGCTTTAGCCTTTAGGGTGTAGAGTCTAGGGTTTTGGGGTTTAGGAGTTTAGGGGTCTAGGCTTTAGGCTTAGGGTCTAGCGTTTAGGGCTGATAAGGAGCATAGTTATAGTACCTAGACCCTCCATCTACCCTCTGCTAGACCCCAAGGACCCATTATTTGGGACCATCTACCCTTATTTGAGGGTAGAAGCAGGGTCCTGGTATACTTTGATGTACGCCCAAAGCCCTGTCCTAAGTCTTGAGGTCCTTATGCAGGAATGGGCATGGGCTTTAGGGTTTAGGGTTTAGAGGTTTAGGGGTTTAGGGTTTAGGGCTTCTCTTCGCTGCACGCATCAGCCCATAGAGTCTGCAGGCCGTTTGTCCTCTGAGTGGTTCTCTGAGCCCTGCACTCGACGGCCGAAAACCCAGAGCCCCCTTAACAACACTGATTTGGGAGTTTCCGAAAATTAGGGGTACCTTATTTTGGGGTCCTTATAATAAGGATCCTATTATTTGGGGTACTATATTAGGGTCCCCTATTTTCAGAAACCCCCATTTGCAGAACCGAACCTTATCCTTGATGCTTGATGCCCCACCCTAAAGTTACCCAACAGAAACCCTAAACCCTAAACCCAACAGGGCCTATCCCAGAAACAAGATATCTGAGCCCTGAACGCACTAAACCATGCATCTGAACCCATTGGATCCCCTAACCCTGCGTCCTTCTGACACCGTGCATCCGAATATCCGGGTTTATGGTTTAGGAAATGCCCTTAAACCCTGAAGTCAAGGGACTATAAAGGAGGGACCCTTAAAGGGACCCTTGGGATTATATAGGGGCTTTATGAGACGATACAAGGGGTATATAAGGAAGGAAAAAGGGTATTTGGATTAGGGGTCCCTTCTAGGGGTCCCTCCTATTGTCCCTAAATGAAAAATTCAAGCCTGCACCCTAGCCCCTAAACCCTAATCCCTAGGCCCTCAGCGTAGCCCAGGCCCTTCCTGCTCACTTGCAGAAGATCAAACCCAAGTTCTTCAGCAAGGCTGCTGGGACTAAATATAGGGGCCTAAGTAATTACCAATACTATTTTGGGGGGTTCCTTATCATAAATTATAGTAAAATTTATACACCCAACACCCTATTCTAATCATTAAGGTCTCTATATTACACGGCTTTGAGATTCTCGTTTGGGGCTTGGTAAGTTGTGGTTAAGCGTTTAAAGGTTAGGGCTTGGGGATTCAGGTTTTAGGGTTTGGGGATTTAAGGTAAGGTATACGGGTTTTAAGGTTTAGGGATTTGTCTTCAGGGATTTGGTCATGGTTTGGGGTGTTGTGTTGTGAGTAGGGCTTGTGTGGCTAGTCTCGGAGATTTGTGGTAAGAGTCGAGGGCAGTATGGATTTGTACGAGGCGCACTCCCATGCCGGTAAGCATGTTGTCGCATGAAAGACATGGCCTCACAACACCACTCAGAACGAGCGGTACTAAGTCAGATCGACACAATTCCATGGTTCCATAGTCAAGATACCCATCTCCTGGGGTGTTACAGTTGAGTTGCCGACAACGGCCAAAGCAACCTTCACAATCATTTAGCAACCGGGAGCAATCACCGGCAAGTATCATAGCGATGGTGTCTTGTTTGCAAAAGCGGAAGAAGACACGGATCCACACGACAATGCCATGCCAACACACCCACAACAAACGCAGTGCCGTGTTGCATTGCAGCCACGAATGTCCGTCATCGCCGGCATACCACCAGCAGCAGCACCTCCATCACCACCGCCAACCACGACGACGACAGCCACCACTGGGACCTAACTCACACCATCGCCGTCTTCACCATGAACATTGGTCATCAATCATGTCAACCGCAATCGTCTGCTCGGTCGCCTTGGAGGGTTTATAGGGTTTATAGGCCGGGTCGAGGGTTTCAGCTTGGGTTCTGGGTTTAGGGGAGTCTTCCCTTCGACTGTCGGCGTGTTGCGATCTGGTGTGGGGCTCAGCCTTAGGCCAATAGGCCAAGAAATCCGGACTCCACACCTTCAACTCAAACCCCCAAACTCTCCTCAATTGCATCCCCGACTCCCCGACACAGCAAACTCGAAACCTCATATTCTTTTCTGAAAAATCGGACTATTTGAAGCCCAGCACCCAACAGAGGTGGGCGCCATCGTCCCACCATTGCAACTGGTCAAGCATCTGCCACCCGAATCGCGTGCAGGCTGCTTGAAGGGTGCATTGAAGGGTCCTCGAATAGTATAGGGGCCTTAATAATTACCTATTATACTATTTTGGGGGTTGCTTATTATAGTTATAATACAATATACCCCAAAAGCTTATTCTAATTATTAAGGCCCCTATATTACTGTAACAACGAGATTTTCATGGGATTGGTCGGGAGCTTGAGTCGCATTCTGTTAGGACTGTAGAGTCTAATTGTACCCTAAGGGTCCAAGGGACCCAATAATTAGGTACTTATAGGTTTCATACAGTAGTTATGTAGGTTACTACGGTGGGATCAAAGCCGCACCCTTTTCAACCATGAGCCCCAAACCCGGAGACGTAGACCCGAAACCAGAAATCCCTGAGCCCTGAAGCCCTAAACTAATATAGCGGCCTTAGAATCAGAATAGGGTTTGGGGGTATATTAGACTATAACCATAACAAGGAACCCCCGAAACCTATTCTAATTCTACATTACTCAAACCATCAACTTCACAGCCCAGAGTCCCAGGACCCAAACAATCCAAGTACAGAATACTCATACACTCCCCCAGACTACTAACCTACAATACCAACCGAAGTACACCACTGTTTTGTCCCTCTTGGATCCCCAGGACAAAAATTCGAAACCTTGAACCCTAAACCCTGAACCCTTTAAAACAAAAACCCTGAACCCTAAACCCTAAACCCTACAAAGCCGGCACGAAAGGCGTCATGGACACGTGGGCCGCCGCAAGGCAGCCCAAGCGGCTGAAAGCAAAGATCTGAGGGATCCGTCACACCCGTACCTACATAGTTTCTACTGTAGGTGCTTAGGGTTAGGGCATGATGGGTTTAGGTTGGATACTGCCCCAATTCAGTAACAGTCACTAACATTAATAATATAGACATATTAGGCCCTTCATAGTACCCTCATTATCGGCTGTTACTGTATGGGGGCAGTACCCATGGCCAGGGTTCAGGGTTGGCCACAACCCTGGGTTTACCTGTAGTCTCCAGTGTAGTGGTTTACCAATTGTATTTGGCGGGTCCTAGAAGGCAACCACAAAAAGGAAGAAACTACAGCGGAGAATATCGGCACTGGAGGGTATTCGGGTAGTTTCGGGTTCAGGGGTTAGCGCAATTATTAGTGTAAGGGTTTGATACCGGTCGGTTGGAGCCTACTAGGTTGAATAGTGTTTAGGGTTTACTTGTGTGCGTGCTGAGGTGTCTGGATTCCTGGTTCTGGGTGCTGCCTTTGCTGCTCATGCTCTAGGGAGGGGGGGTTTGGGGGATGTCGATCTCCCGCTCGAAGCCAGTTTTGAGTGTGTATATATTTTCGTACTAAGATGCTGAGGAACCGGCCAAATGTGCAGCGGATATCGTTGCACCAGATACACAAGCTCTACAACGAAGCCTGGTGCAGTAGCGGGAGAGACACACCCTCTTGCTCTTAAGCACTTCGTTAAACCTTGAAGCCTACTCAGCTACATGTATCTAAATGTCTTATCCTCGAAAGCCGTGCCGCAAATCCGAAACCTAAACCATAAGCCCTAAACCCTAAACCCCCTCAGTCAGTGCTTGCTCCATTGCTTCTGCTCAACCTGTCTCACCGAGTGAGCTTGCAGCAGTGCCATGGCAACAAGGACCAGCAGCACGGAAGCCTGAGTAAATAGAGAGTACTATTCTTCAGGGTTCCTTAGTATACGAAGTCATACTACAATATAGCCTCAGATATAACCCAAAACCCTATTCTAGTCTAATTTCTGGTATGAAGTCATAGAAACATGATAACCATCCAGAACCCCAAGCCCTATTCTAAGTACTAGGACCCTCGTGTTATGCCCTAAACCCTAAACCCTAGAAACTCAGGCTCAGGGGGCCTGAAGTTTATGGTTTAGGCTCTTCAGAGGTCGCGCCGGGGTCTCTCGGGTTTAGGGCTTCGGGTTGAGGGCTTAGGGTTAGGGTCGAGGGTTAAGGGTGTAGGGTTTAGGGTTTAGGGCTTCGGGTTAGGCCTTAGGGTTTAGGGTGCAGGGTTTAGGGTCTAGGGTTTAGGGCTTCGGGTTGGGGTTTCGGGTCTTAGGGTTTGGGGTTTCTGCTCGTAGGTCTTGTAGGGCTTAAGGTTCAGGGTTCAGCATGTGCACTTAGTTTGTAGGGTTCAGGGTTTAGGGAGGGTTCAGGGTTTAGGGCTTGGGGTGTGAACTTATCGTTTAGGGTTCAAGCGGCTTAGGGTTTTGTGCCGCAAGCGCCTTAGATGGGTTTCGTCTGAGGGTAGAAGTTTACTTTGGAGATGTGATGTTGTCCCCCTTTATTACAATGTGGGGAGATTATTCTCTTAGGGTATGCCCGAAGTCCTGTTCGAACGGTTAAGCCTAGGTATCATGACCTGAAATCCCTAAGCTCCAGATCCTAACACCATATGCCAACTCTCTTGGCCTCGCGGTGATGAAAGCTACAGGAAATGCCTGACCCTAGAATCGACAAAACTCCGAAGCCCTAAACCTGAAACCCGCAAACCCCTAAACCCTAAACCCTAAAACCCTAAACCCTACATCCCTAAAGCCCTAAACCCTAAAGCCCTAAACCCTAAAGCCCTAAACCCTACACCCCTAAAGCCCTATACCCTAACCCCAAAACCCTAAACCCAAAGCCCTAAACGGACTTAAGGTG
>CAJNDV010000201.1:3207-17996 GCA_905221635.1 Symbiodinium sp. CCMP2456
AGAGGACGTGCCAGGGGGGTCTTTGCTGTACCAAGGGGTACAGGAGCCCTCTTTTTTTCGTGAAATTGAAGGGAGCTGTCCCTTCACTCCTCCCAAGACTGACTTACCCGGAGGTATAGCTTGGAGGAGTTTTTTTTCTTGTTTTAGGGCATGAACTGGAGGAGTTCTCTTCTGTTAAGAAGATTGAGGGGAGGACCAGACTTCTTTGTTTGAAGGTTGGGGAGAGTTCCACCCTTTGTTCTTGAGCGTATGCTCTCTTCCATCTTTCGAAAGGATAAGGGGGATAGTCAGGATCTCCTTCCCTTACCTAGAGGAAAAGGAGGTTTCTTCTTGCCGACTGAGGGGTAGAATGTCTTGGAGGGCCTGCCTGTATTGTTTTTAGATGGAGCTCGCTTCTGTCTCATTAGATTGGAGGAAGCTCTCAGTGTCTTCTTGTAGAGGATGAGGTAGAGGGCGTTTCTTTTTGGAAGTTAGGGGAGCGCTGACAAGCTCTGTTCCATCTTCTGAAGGGTAGAGGAGATAGTCAGCAGCTCAAGAGAGAAAGGAGGGATGTCTTCTTGCCGACGGGTAAACGGAACCCTCTTCTTTCTCGTGAAGTTGGAGGGGCTTGTCTGTTTTTTAAGCGATGCGGTCTTCGTTTTTCTCATGGCGTTGGAGGAAGCTCTCTTCTGGTCAAGGATGGGGTAGACTCGTTAGGAGCGAGCTCTCTTTGGTCAGGTATGTGTGCTTGCTCACGGTTGTCTGGAAATGTTTTCGACTGCGTGCTACACTACATTGCATTGCACGTGTAGCATGCAGGCTCGCAGCTGCCTCTCGCCTGCTTAGCGGGCAGAAATTTTGTAGCTAACAGGCCTCCGCTTTGTAAGCCCTCTAGACTGGGTCTTGAGGCCATCAACCATTGTGGGCTTAGCTCGCTTCATTGCCCTCCCGCTCGAGATAGGGAGGGTAGTGCATGGTTTCATTTTGCAGCAGCCTTGGCATTCATTTGCATTGGGCCTTCTTGCTGAGTTTTTCATTACTCGTGGCTGAGCAGTCAGTGCCTGTGCTTTCAGAGCATATGAACAGTGGGACTTCTGCATTGGTGGTCTCGCCGTCAGAGCCTGAGAGTCGTTGCATTACTGAGACCTCGCAGCCGGAAGCTTTGCCTACATCATTCGTGGTCAAGCGTTTTCAGAAAAAGACGAACCAACAGCTCTCTTCACCGCCAGAGCCCGAGAATACATCTCCCAGTGCTTTGGTCTTGCAGCAAGCGATGGAGTCTTTCCATTCGGGCAGTGATGTATCTTTCATACCGGCTGTGGACACTCCTGCTGTGGTTCAGGGCATACCTTCGGGGGATACCCAGGCGGCGGTTCATTCCACTCCTACTTCGACTGACCAGGATTTTGAGTGGGTCGAGTCCATTCCAGAAAATGAAGAGCCTCTCTCTACAGATGACACGTCGGGTGGTCGTTCCTGGCACCTTGTGTCAGGGGGGGCGGAGATTGCCTTGCATCCAATGGGGTCCCATCATGACTCCACTTTCTCTCCATTGCGCACTGGTAGGCTTGTTTTTGATGCCAGTCCGGTAGCCGTGGAACTTCCATTTGCAGCATCTGCTACATTGCCAGCTAGCCAGGAGGTCTTGCATTCGAGCATTGACATTTCATCTGATGCAGACGATAATGCATCCGCGGTCCGGCCCTTGGCTCGGCCGTCGGCCTGGCAGCCAGTGCCTCATCGTGTTCGCAGCCTTCATTATAGGCCGGCCCGGTCCTCATCTGGTGCAGTTGCAAAGCCGATTTTTACATTACGAGCTTCGTGTGGGTTGCCTTCAGCGACACCGAAACCCCGACCTGTACCTTCACGGCGGGGAGCTTATGCATCTTACCCGTCGGAGGTGTTTCAGTCCCTGGCTGAGGAGTCAGGTGCGGTGCCCAAGGGCTCGCCGCCCAGGCCAACTCAGGTGCATCCCGCGGATGCCCGTAAAGGGGTTGCATCTTCTTGCTCGGGGCCTCAGAGTTCATCGAGCTCCTTAGTTTCGCCAGGAAAGCGTCCCTTGGATCTTTTTCCATCACAGGAGTCGACTGGGTGCTCCAAGGTCATAAAGCAATCGGAGGTACATGCGAAGCAGTGGTCCAGAGCATTGCATTTGTGGCATGAGCTTTGTAGTCTGGCGGTGCTTTGCTCCTCCCTCCTTCGCGATATCTTCAACAGTGACAATCGAGATGCATTACTTGAGCAGTTATTGCGGCGGGTGTCAGATACAACAGCACTTCGTTACATTGGTGTGCTGTGGCAGCTTTTCATTACGGTTAAGGATCTGAGTTTCGACCTGGCGGGGATCTCCCAAGTCCAGCTTATTGACTCTATACACACATTGCAGCGCTCTCGGGGACACCACTCTACTTTGCACTCATTGAACGTCCTGAAAGCAGTTCGCTGGTTCCACTCGACGGTGCAGCCTGAGGGATTCCCCTCGCTTCACCAAGGTCTTTTCCATTCTAAATCATGGCAGAGCCAGTCTGCTAGCCGAGAAGCTCTACCCCTCCCACTTGCATTCTTGCTGTGGTTGGAGGTGCATTTGGTTTTTGTGCTTCCCCTGAGGAGGCCATGTTCATTGGTGCCGTGCTCTTATGCATGTGGTCGAGCCTTCGCTTTTCTGATGCACAGCACATTCGATTACATGAGCTTTTCATTGACATGGACAGTCTCCGGGGAATTGCATACAGAACCAAAACCAAACTCTTTATGCCGTTTGGTTGCATTTCCTCTGGGCTTTTGCGGCTTCCATCACATCAGTCATGGGTGTTTCATTGGCTGGCTGCCGTCGAACAAGTGCTGGGACTCCATTCTCGCGACTGTGACTCCCCGGATTACATCTTTTGCATATTGGATGAGGAGTGCATTCGTCCACTCACATACGCGGAATGCTTAGCGCGCCTTAGAAAGCTGCTTTGCATTTGGGGTGGCTTGCCGCCTGGACAGGAATTACAGTGTACATTACACTCAATGAAGGTGACGCTCCTTGCATTTTTCAGACAAATCGCTTTGTCACTTGAGATACGGCGTTTACAAGGTCATCACAAATACTCTCCATCGAGCTCCCTTTACGGGAGAGACGACATTAGTCCACTTGTGCTGGCGCAGGATACATTCATTGAGCGAGTTCGCCGCAGTTGGCATGCAAGGACTCCTCTTATGCGAGGAGTTTCATTCGTTCCATGTGAACCGGGTCTGGTATGGCCTGGATGTGCATTGCATTTCATCAGCTGCACCACTCTTGTTTTTCAGGTTTTCCAGTACATCGTCACCATCGGCAACCTCCCTGCCCCCGGCTTCATTACAGCAGCTTCCGAAGAGTGTCGCTCCTACCTCCGTTGCTGCATCCCATCAGGATCTTGAGGCCGAGTCCAGCAGCTCGGGTGATCTAGGACAGGCGGAGGAAGTTGCGTTCGTCTGTGCGGAAACGAGTTCCATTGTTCATGCTTGCTTGGAAGGCAATCGTCCAGCCTGTGGGAGCAGAGGGGTTTTCCGGGTTATTACCCACCCTGGGCCGGCGGCTCGCTTTTGCAGAGCCAAAGCTTGCATTTGCATTCTCACAGACCTCGTTTAGCCTCTTTCGTGGGCTAAAAATTTTGTCTCTTGCATTCGAGACTGCATGCTGGCGACTGCATGATTGGCGGCTGTGCGACTGCATTCTTTGTGTCTTCAGCTCGGCCTGAAGTGCTCAACTTTGAGTTAGAGCAAGATGTCCGATGTGATTGCATTCTCTACATTCACATCATTCAATTCAAGTGCATTTTGTTAGGACTACTATTCGCTTGCAGATTTCGCTTGCCTCGGGTTGCATTTTTCTTTCATTCCGCCCGCTTGCATCATGGCTGCATTGGCGGACAATGTTCGCGAAACCAAGGCGATCAGGGACGGGCTCTCCTGGCTCTATAACACTGATTTGCATCAACTGGCTTCGGAAATCCGCAGTGGGCCAGTGACAGGACAGCGCAAGCTGTTGATGGCCATGGCGGTTTCATTCCAGCCGGCGGACTCGCCCTTTGCATCACAAGATGCATTTGCTTCGGAGAAGGTTGAGCCCAAACCTGACAAGACAGACGTTCATCGAAGAGAGCACCCCTACGGACTCCACTACATTTCCCAAGGGTGCCAACAAAGGTCTTCCGCTGCTGATGCATCCCAACCCGATGCATCACATGCGTCGCAGGACCAGCCGAAAGGCTCTGATGCATCGCAGCCGGGAATACGTCCTGTGCAGGAACCTACATTCATCGAGCAGCCTGCCCCCGCCGATCTTCGATGCCCTATTGCAACGCGACAGTTGGTGTGTTGTCGTGCATCATGCATTACACCTGGTTGCATTGGTTTATGCGGTTACAGCTCCGAGATACCTCACGACGGGCACTTCTTGAGCTCTGGCACACTCCATAAATGTAAGGAGTGTTATCGTGAGGCGATGCTGGCCAAGAAGCAAGGTCAGGGCTCCAATGCATCCAACGATGCATCTACATCATGGGACGACGAATGGCGGGACGACCAGTGGTCCGAAGGCTGGTGGTGGAGATACCATGGTGGGTATTAAGGATGCATTGCATTGCCTTGCATTTTGAGGGCCTCGCTGTTTTCCCTTAGGCCCAGCAGGGCATGCTTTTACATTTTACAGAGCCACTCTGTGGCGGCGATACTGCGACTCCCGGGCGCTTGGGAGGCTGTCAAAAATGAAGCCGGGGCTGTCTGCAGCTTCCATTCCGCTTGCATCTGCGGTTTCTGGTCTCCTGCATCTGAGCCTGCTTGCATTGCTTTGCAATGTCCTTGCATCCGCCCTCATTTGGGCTTCAGCTCAGTGACTCATGCCACGGCGGCTTTTGCGACCACATTACAAGCTCGTGACAGCTTTGCGTTGCTACTCTCTTAACTTGTATGCTGCTCACGTTTGCAGGTCTTCTCTAGGAGTATTTTCCCGGGTAGCCTCACACGGGCAAGCCATCCCACTCGCCTAGCCATTGGTGCTTCGTGATCAGCCTTTTTCCACCAGGCCGAGGATCACATTTCTTGTGCGCTGTCGTGCTTGCCCCTTGCTCAGGTCACGACTTTTACAGCGAGTACTATGGCTGCATTGCCCCTGGCTCAAATTCTCCGCGAAGAAAAGGTACCTGAGCCTATTGCCTCTCAGCTGTCGTCGCAGCTGACGGTACACTCATTCCCTTGCATCTGTGAGGGGGTCGAGTCTTTGGAGGAGTGCCTCCATTCAGTTTTGGATGCGCCTGCCAAGGGACTTCTGAACACCGTATCCCTGGCTTGCATTAAAGCGGCGTATCATCGCTGCATTTCGGCGGTAATGGCGGTTGCGACTCCGTCTGCTGTTGCTGCTCCTGCTGCTAGCAACACACTGGCTGCAACTCCATCCACTTGGACGGAAACTTTCCCTGCGAAGCTATCTGTGGACCGTGTCAAGTCCATGCGGGATGCGTTCGAATCTGCATACCCCAGTGAAATCTTATAGATGCATCGACGATGCCATCCTCTCGTTTACTTGCGTCTTGCAATAAGCAAGTCCAAGACAAACACTTTGCATACATTCCATGGAAGTTCAGGCTCAGCGAGGAAAAGCAAGACGAAGTGAGTGCATCGCGCCCCAAGAAAATTGCACGCATCGACGACTTTCTGTTCGATGACATTCCATCGAGGGAGATTGCAGATGGCGGTGTGTCTCAGATGTTCCTTGCACACCTCCTCGACCTCATTGCATTTGCATTTTGCCTGCTGGAAGTTGCACACTTGAGTTCGTTTCGTGCTTACAATAAGATGTTCATTCGGCTGGCTTTTCAACGCCCTCCATCTGAATCCGGACTCCGCAGTCCCCACGTCTCGGAGATGCAGACAGCGGATAGAAAAGCGTGGAAATGCATTACGGAACTAGCCAACAAGGGTTGGTCCATTGACGACGCTTTACATGAAATTGTTTAGGTTCGTTGCATTCTTCAGAACTTGCTACAGCCCCGGGTCTTCATTCAGAAGCCCAAGCGTCCGAGTCTGGGTAACAGCCTCATGGGGACTCCAGAAAAGATTGGCGGAAAAGGCAAGCATGGCAAGGGCCGGGGCAAAGGTGGAAAATCCACGCAGGGGAAGGATGCCCAAGGCCCCAAGTGGATGGTTACATTCTACGAAAATGGTCAGCAAAAGAACATGTGCAAGCGTTGGAACCTTCGGTCGGGATGCAAGCTTGAAGAGTGTGCATTCGTACATGGCTGTGCGGTCGATGTCGGAGGCAAGCCTTGCGGCAAGGACCATCCCGCCTACATGCACACCTCCTGAGGATGCCCAGGGTTGCAGGAGGGACATCCCTCTGGGCATGCATCGCCCTCCACAGCCGGCCCCCCCTCAGCGGGGCACACCTCTACTTCTTCGGAGGAGATTCTTTCTTTGCTGGAGCAGACTTTTACATCTGGTACTATCAAGTACAGGTCTCATGCCCTTGAAGGTACATCCTCGGAGGCTTCGTACTTCAACTTGGGCGCCTTCTCTCAGTCCATTCGCAGAGGCATTACAAGGCACACTTTTCAGTTTCAGAGCATCTTGTCTCGGTTGAATGCCTGGCTTCACATGCTTTTTCCATCGGGTACGTGGTCTTCGATTTGCGTCTCGCACAATGAGACCCTCAAGCTACATCGAGATACATCCAATGAGCCGGGCACACTGAATTACACCATTACATTGGGCGACTTTTCCGGTGGAGGACTGCTCCTGGAGTGTGCCACTGGTGACAAAACATTGCATGTTGAATCACTTAGCTGCGACTTGCGGTTCACAGTTGTGAACACTAAGGAAGCTCCTTTTCAGTTCGATGGCCGTCTATGGCACGCCACAGAACCTTTCCATGGCAATCGCTGGGTTATCACCGCTTATACATCCCAGCATCTTTCAGAGTTTTCGGAGAAGGACCTGTCATCCCTTCGTATGTGGGGATTTCCATTGCCTGGCTCTGGGCAGGTAGTCGCTCCACCCGTGGTCCGAAGCATTTTTGTCTTGTATGCTGCCGAGCTCCTTGTCAGGCCCTGGGAGCGGGATTGTCATCGGCTGGTGTACCTCATGTATGCATTGAGTCGTTGAGTGTTGAGGCTACACGTCGCAGTGTTTTTCGCAGTTTTCCCCTCGGTGTTCATTGTGTTTTCTCCGTCCTGGTCCACCGAGGAATTACATTGGATGCTGCAACTATGCAAAGTCGCTTATGCCTCAGGCTCGGCTGTACATCTGGATATTTCCGAATGGCAGCAATGCTGGGATAGTCAGCTTTTTCTTCATTGTGTCGCTACAGGCCTACACAACATTGTTCAGGTTCCACCATGTTCATTCCATGGGTCTGGCAGTCGACCTTGGATTTTTGTTTCATCCTCGGCATCTTTCGCATCCCTGGGTGCAGCTTGCAAATGTTCATCGTGCGGCAAGCAGCGTTCTGTTTCTGCATATCCTCCTTCATTGGTGGATGCTATTTGCAATATTATCCTTATTTCTAAGTTGCAATCCTGTTCAGGACAATGCTCCTTTTCGGTAAATGAAGCATGGTCTTGCATTCCGGTCAAACCAGTTGATGATCCACCTCATGCATGGGTGGATGGTGGTGGGCTACATAGTCGACCTGATTGGAGCGGGCGTGAACATCCCTCTACAGATACATTCAAATCTCTGCGTCATGATCTCATGTCCTACTGTGGCAGGAAGTGCATTCCTTCGCGGATCAGGAGTCGTTTGGCGAATCCATCGGAGGAGCACCTCTTTTCCGATGCGGAGCTGACCGATCTCAGACAAATGTTTGGTGCCTGGATGCATTCTCATGGTCAGGGGGCGGTGGATTGGTCCATAAAAGCGGGTCAGCCCTACTGTCTCGAGGCATTGGCCAGTCTTTCATCTGCTCTTCGTGACCCTGACATGACACTTTTTGGTGCATTGCTACAAGGGGTTCCCGCAGGTTTCAAACATGATATTCCATTGTCTGGCTGTTTTGCCCCTTCGGGCCGCACTGCATCAGATGATGCCTTATCCGTTTGCATGGAGAACTGGCAAGGTGCAGAAGCGGACCCAGTTCTTTTAGAACAGTTGGTCCAGATCGAAGTTGACAATGGCTGGTTGCGTTGCATTGCATCTCTGGAAGATGCTCGCTCCATCTGGCCAAATGTGGCAGTCGGAAAACTCAATATAGTACATTCGGAAGGTCGCAAACCACGACTAGTCGTGGACTCGTCCATTTGCGGGACTAATGCATCTTGCCTGATCCCTGAGAGGTCTGCATTACCTACATTGCAGACTATACAGGCGGCCTGGCCACTCAGACAGAAGCACGAGCCCATGGCAGCGTGGTCCATTGATGTTAAGGCTGCTCAAATCCATTCTTGTCCGAGAGTCGGAGCAAGGCTTACTCGGTATTCGAGTTGGCCAAAAGCTGTATTTTTATACAGTATGTCCATTTGGTGCTGCATTTTCTGCATTCTGGTTTGCACGGTCAGGTGCATTCTTTGTGCGTGCACTCCATTTGCTGATTTACATTGCACATTTCCTTGCAATGTACGTAGATGATTTGCTGGGCTTTCAGTCAGCCTCCGTCGCTGAGATGAGTTTTTGCATCGCTCTCTGCTTCTGTGGGGCCTTTTCCATTCCTCTTTCCTGGAAAAAGTTACAGTTTGGCTACTGCATTCGTTGGATTGGCTGGGAGCTGGATTTCGGCATGGGGTGTGTTTGCATTCCCTCCGACAAATTGGAACGACTTCATTCGGTCATTTCGTCTAAATTGCAGGGCAAATACACTGACAGGGCTACATTGAGCAAGCTTTGTGGCATGCTACAATGGTTGTTCAAGCTTTTTCCATTGGCTAAGCCATGGCTCCGATCGCTTTATCAGGATTTGCATACGCCCAGGGCCACCAACTTTAGTGTGCGACAAAATGAGTGGCAGTTGTTCGTTTCGTGTCTCAACGATGCATTGTACCTGACGAAACTTCCTGCAGGTGCTGCCATTACGGTTGGCAGTCGTGTTCTGGCGGTTCGCCACCGAAAGGTTAGTACTAAGCAGCAGTTGCTGGGTTGCAATATTGGTGACAAAGATATCTGGCTTCGCATTGCAGACCCGGCATCCAAACGTCGTGCATTAAGCGCGGCCAGCCGCCACTTGTTGCGCTGTTGGTTACATTGGTCGTCCTTGCCTCCCATCTGGAGGGCCTTGCGCCCACTTCAGCATTTGAAGGTGGAGGCTGCAGCTGATGCCATGGGCAATGGTCGTACCTTTGCCATCGGAGGTGACATTGCATTGCCAGGTGGCGAATTCTGGTTTTCTGAGTGCTTCACTGTGGAAGACTTTGCTTTCGCTGAGTTGCCTTTAAAGTCTGAGGCTCACAAGGACATCAGCTGCTATGAGTGCCTGGGTCAAATTGCATTAGTTTGGCTACTGAGTCTTTTGCATCCAGGCTGCCAACTGTGAGACTGTGCGTTCGCATGCATTCTTGGTGCGATAACAGTGGTGCTGAAGCCACTGCCAACAAATTGTTACGACTTCTTGGCCCTTGGCTGCATTTGTGCAGCGTCTTGCCATTTTGAGCAGTTTTACAGGCATTCATTTGGATGTCCAGCATATCGCTGGTCCCAAGAATGAGGAGGCTGATTACCTTAGCCGTTGGCGTCCTCCTGCTGCATTAGCCTCTCGTTGGAAGCTTTCCAACCGACGGCGAATCAAACTCAAAGACTTGTGGAGGGCTTCGCCCTGCATTACTGTTTCACCGCCTTCCTGGAAGCCGGATTTTGCTCTGCCGTCCTGCTCTCCATTTGGAGCAGCACTTTAAAACCTTGTCACACAGTTTCATTTGGTGGAATTGATGCGCGACTGCGGTTCTCTGGCAGATTTCATTTGGGGGAAAGTTGCAGATCTTTTCACATGCAGGCTTCTGGCACTGCAAGACCTTCGATCTGCATTTCCGCCAGAGAACAAAAGGAGTGAGTGTTCGAGTGACTGCATCAATTCCTTATTTGTGCATATATATTCTTTCGCTTCTTTATATGTTACATTTGTACATAGAAAGCTGCACATAGGAAGCAGCTGCGAATACATTTACCGAACGGTATGTGTGCTTGCTCACGGTTGTTTGGAAATGTTTTCGACTGCATGCTACACTACATTGCATTGCACGTGTAGCATGCAGGCTCGCAGCTGCCTCTCGCCTGCTTAGTGGGCAGAAATTTTGTCCCACCCACCTCTTCCCTTTTTCTGGGTGCGAATGCTGGCATCTGCATTCTTCTTTCATTCTTCATTTACTGATGCTTGCAGCTGCATCATGCTTTTACAGGCCGTCTTCTAAGAAGACCGGTCTCTCTGCATTCCCCTCTAAGTGACGGGTCGGTGCCTTTTGATGCACCTCGATCTCACAGGGGGGAAAGTTGCAGATCTTTTCACATGCAGGCTTCTGGCACTGTAAGACCTTCGATCTGCATTTCCGCCAGAGAACAAAAGGAGTGAGTGTTCGAGTGACTGCATCAATTCCTTATTTGTGCATATATATTCTTCCGCTTCTTTATATGTTACATTTGTACATATAAAGCGGCACATAGGAAGCAGCTGCGAATACATTTACCGAACGGCGCAGGAACAGTCGGGACAACTCGGCCCCTTGACTTCCATGAGCCGGAGACAACCTGCAGAGCCAGTGCTGGTTGACACCCGGTGCCCTGTCCTCGGAGACGTCACGCCCCCGGCGCTCCCGGCATCGGATGTCTGCTGCATTTGCCTAGACGACTTGGTTCCTGGTGCAACAGGACCCCTGCGTCCCGTGCCCTTGCCGGTTTGCACCAGGCATACCATGCATCTTCAGTGTTTGGCGCAATGGCGAGTCCAAGCATCAGCAGCCAGCGACTTGCTTTGGCCCCTGTGCCGGGACATCCCTTGCGACGCATGCAGTCTGCAGGGTTGGACGGCCCAGCACGATGAACAGCTCCGGCAATTGTGTGAGCTCGAAGGCATCCCTGGCCCGAGAGGCGCTTCAGGCGAGACCACCCTTCGGGCGGCCGTCCCAGACTACACCGTCAGGACCTTCTCGGCGCTTGACGCGCCGGAACCCCGACCACCACCGGGGGTCTCAGTGCTGTGCTGCAACCGCCTCGCTGCCATGCCCGATGCCGGCAGTGGCGTCGAATTTGTGGAATTGGCGCACCGCCACATGCAGTGGGCGCCGGTGCCCATCCGCAACGACCGTGGCATTGCGGCGTGGCGCCCTTGCTGGCTATGCCCCCGCTGTGCCAGCACGGCGGAGTTGCACGAATTGCAAGTACCCGACGAGGCTGGCAATCCTTGCGCACATTGCGGCAGCATCATCACATGGGTAGTCGACCGCCATATACGAACCGCCCACAGTGTGTGTACGGTCGGATGTCCGGCAGCACAGCCGCGCCAAGCGCCCACGCCAATCCCTCGAGTGGATCAGCCACAGCCAGCCTCTGCTGATGTGGACGCTCCTGCGGAGGTTTCAGTCGACTGGCATCGCCGTGGCCCACCATCGGAAGTGGAAGGCCCCACTAATTCTTGGCTGTACGTGCCCCTTCTTCATGCGGCAGCGGGTGACCTTCGGCAAGCCCCTACCGAGGAGTGGCGCCATGACCCCCGTGCCGCACCGTGGTGGGATGAAGCGTGCCGCCATCTCGCAACTTCGGCGCCAATTAGCTTACCGACGCTCGCGGAGAGCATGCGGTTCGCAGCGGAGCACCATCCTGCCTACCTCCGCCAGCTGCCGCAGGTGATGAGCCGCCTCGAACACGCAGGCCTGCCTTCGGGCACATTGGTCCATCTGGGATGGGCTGTGCGCCAGCTCGCCGACGCGAGTGCCTACATCCCTGCGCTGGCACAGGAAACGCTGCTCAGCTGCTACGGTGGACTGGCCTTCGCGGCGGAGCTCGACGCTCGCTCCGAAGCCTTCCGCGCCGCCCCCGCCGCTCAGCCCGAAGTGTGCGTCGACCACGCACTTCCCCCTGTGCCTGCCAATGCCACACACCCTGGGCCCCTCCAGGAGCCAGA
This sequence comes from Symbiodinium sp. CCMP2456, assembly GCA_905221635.1. Lineage (NCBI taxonomy): Eukaryota > Dinophyceae > Suessiales > Symbiodiniaceae > Symbiodinium > Symbiodinium sp. CCMP2456. The sequence continues at coordinate 15,248 of CAJNDV010000201.1, forward strand.
TGCTGTTGATGCTGTTGACGCTGCCACCGATGCCTACATGGCCGGCGCGGCACAAAGCGCTAGGCAGGGGGCACAACGAGGACGGCGAGGTCGAGGCCGGGGCCGAGGCCGCGGTCCGCGCGAACCTCGGCCACAGGATGATGATGCCCAAGCTCCTAACCAGGACGAACGCCCTTCCGCTGCAGCCGGCCCCGTGGAGCCGCTACAGGAAGCACCGCGGCCGCGGCCAGGCCGCGTGCGGCGCAGCGATGTTGCCGCCGATGGCATGTGGCGTGGTTTCTGTTCACTTGATGCAGTTGCCTTCCAAGCTGTCTGCCAGACGCGCGTCCTCACCTTGCAAGCCGCCCCCTGGCGCACGCGAAGCACCTTGCGCGCCGCTATGCGCTATGGCCTGCAGCGCGCCGTGCACCCTCAGGATCCTGAGATCGAAGGTCGAGGTTGGAAGCTTTTTTTCCTCACCCCGCGCATGCTTCTGTATCGAGCCCCCGGGGAATCTAGCGTCCCCGCTGCTGAGCTCGACCGCCGCTGCGAGGCTTTCCGAGCTGGCCAATGGGCCGAGCTGTTGGAGCAGGCCTCTGCCACCCTCTCCGGTGCACATGGCCGGCAGCTGGGTTGTTCGCAGGGTGACGAAGCGCGTGCTCACCGTGCCACCGCTTTCGTCCACCTCGGTGAGTTGTCCGCAGCGTCGCGCTCCCTTACGGCGGAGCCCCTCGCGCCTGGCAACAGTGACACCCTCACCGAACTCACCGGCCCCGACAAACGCCCTCCCGACCCGTATGCTCCCCTGCCAGATGCGGTTGTTGCTTTCCGGGCCGAGCATGAATGCCCCTTGCCTCTGCCTGCATTCCTTGCCGCCCTGCGTGGTGCTCGCCGCGGCTCTGCAGCTGGGCCCTCCGGTGCCACCGCCGAGCACCTCCGCACCCTGCTCGATGATGAAGAGGACAGCCGACTGCTCCATGCGGCTGCCCTCCGTCTCGCAAATGCTGCGGTCCCACCTTGCGTTTTAGCAGGCATTCGGGTCGGGCGCCTCGTGGCGCTGCGCAACCCCAATGGCTGTGTGCGCACCCTTGTCGTCGGCGATGTCCTGCGCAGACTCGTCGGCAAGGTCCTGGCGCAGCACTTCGCGCCACACCTGCAAGCGGCATGCCTGCCCCACCAGTTCGGACTTAGCACCAGTGGTGGCAGCGAGGCTGTCAGTTCTCTCGGTCGATGGAGTCGGAGCCTTTGACCACGTCGCGAGGGGTTCCATGCTCGGCGCGCTCCTTGCGCGGCCGGCTGTCCAGCCGCTGCTGCCTTACGCGCGGCAGTTTTACGGAACCCCGAGCACGTACACGTGGCTTGACGACGCCGGCCAGGCCCATGAGGTTCGGCAAGGGGAAGGCGGCGAGCAGGGTGATCCACTCATGCCGGCCTTGTATTCTTTGGCACAGCATGAAGCCCTCACCCAAATCCAATCTCAACTCGAAGACGGTGAAGCTGCGTTCGCTTTCCTCGATGATACCTACATCATCGCGCCGCCTGAGCGCATACGGCCGCTGTATGACGCTTTGGCGCGTGCACTGTGGGAGCACGCGCGCGTCCGCCTGCATGAAGGCAAAACCCGCATCTGTAATGCAGCTGGGGAAGAACCACCGGGCATCGCCGCCCTGGGCTGCGACCCGGAGGCGCCTGTTTGGGTCGGCGACTGGTCGTTACCCCCCCGAGCGCCAAGGGATCACAGTCCTCGGTTCCCCACTTGGGCATGATGCCTTCGTCGCCGAGCAGCTCCAGCGCAAACGGGCCGACCACGACAGGCTCCTGCAGCGCTTGCCCCTCCTCGAGGACTTGCAAGCCGCGTGGCTGCTGCTGCACTCCTGCGCTGCTCCGCGGGCAAACCACCTGCTGCGAGTGCTGCCCCCGCACCTGACGGCGTCTTTTGCCCGAGCGCATGATGTGGCCATCGCGCGGTGCCTAGCTGCATTGCTGGAGCGCGTTGACACGCCGCTCCCCGACACCAGCCTCAAAACTGCCCGGCTGCCCTTCCGACTCGGTGGACTGGGGCTGCGGTCCGCTGCCGCTGATCGCCACGCCACCCACTGGGCCCCATGGTGCGACACACTACCCGTGATCCGCCGCCGGGCCACAGCCGCAGCCGACCGCCTGCTGCACGCCCTCCAAGGCGATGTCCCGCTGCCGTGTGCGGCGGCCGCGACACAAGCTCGCGCGCGCGTATGGCACGACGGCTACGACGCACCGACCTGGGCCGCAGTCAGTGGAGGGGCTGACGCGCCCCCTGCTCGAGGACATGGTGAGGAGCCCGCCGACCCACTCCGGGGTTGGCAGCGGGTTGCCGTCCGAGCAAGCGATGAGCGCATGTGCGAGGTGCATGTTGCTAATCATTCCTCTGCATCCCGCGCACTGCTGCTGTCGCAAGCTGGGCCCTTTGCCGCTCGTGCGGTCACGGTATTGCCGACGCGGTACGACCTCGCCATCCCGAGCGCCCTTTTCCGGGTGTTGCTCCTTCGCCGCCTGCGCCTGCCCCTGCCGCTGGCGCCGCGTCACTGCCGCTGCCGCGGGCTGCTCGACCCGCTCGGCGACCATCGGTCTGCGTGCGCCACATCTGGCGAGCTGGCAACACGAGCCCTCCCACTCGAGCATGCAGTCGCCCGAGTGTGCCGCGAAGCTGGCGCGCGGGTCGCACGGAATGTGCGCCTGGCCGACATGAACCTCGACGCGCCCGTTGCCGACGAGCGGCGCATCGAGGTCGTCG
>CAJNDV010000202.1:0-12745 GCA_905221635.1 Symbiodinium sp. CCMP2456
CGTTGACTTGTAAAACGATAGGGGACGCTCTAAAGACGATACTCTAGATGCAACAATATTGCCAAGTTGCATTCACTGTAAAACGATAGGGGACGCCCTAACCCCAAACCGAGCCTAGCACAAACAAATAATTTTGACGCCGGCTCATATAGGAACTTTATTAGGCCTCAGTATATACTATATAGGTACATGGACCCTCAGGGTACTAAAGAAGCTTCAATAATGATAAATACTATTCCTTAGGCTTCGGGTTAAACAACTAGAGCATCTTATGCCCCAAGACCCTATTACCGTTCTCAAAGATGCCACCCTAACCCTTAACCTGCCCTAAACCCTAAACCCTAATCTTCTAAACAGACAGCCGTATTTGGCCGAACCTTAAGCCTCAAGACTCCCATGCCCTGAACCGCAAAAGCTGGACCCACATCCCCATGCCTCCGCCGCAGCTTCGTTTAGAGTCGAGGGGGGTTTGGGTTTCGGGGTTTAGGGTTTGGGCTTTCGGGCTTTATTCGATCGTTCCGTTCCTGGCAGGTGGCCTGGATCCACCCAGCTACCTGACACTTATATGGCTGATTAAAAAGCAGAACCAACGTCAAGTTGGTTCTGTTTTTGCATTTCTCAAGGCACGTCAAGATGAGGGATTCACTGGGCTCTGGGCGTATCTCTAGGATTCTAGGTCCCACGAGAACCCTATCTGGCGGGTTCAGGTTCGAGTCTTGTGTGTTGGGTGGGGTTTTCTTCTTTTCTGACAAACTTCAGTATAGCCTGAAGAGCTACCTCTATTGTTCCAGTTTATAACTACAGCCTTCCCCAAATCCTATTCCGAAATGTCAATTCCTGTATCCCTTTAAAACACTAAACCCGAGACCCGAAACCCTACCCTTCGAGCAAAAAAATTTGGCACCAAAACGAAAGGTCGATGACCTGTACTCTGACTTCGACCCGACTACTAGCTTTAGGGTTTAGGGTTTAGGGTCGACAGTTTAGTACGATTGATGGTATGAATCATGCATTACTGTACCCCATAAGAGAGAATATACCATAATTCCCATAGTTCGAGGTCCTGAAGGGAATGCAGGATCTATATCATTAGCAGTATGTTGGGATTCCTTACCACACTTTATAGCATAATGCTCATGCGCAGCCGCTAGAGAAGAAATAGAAGAAGAAACCCCTTGCCTAGAGTTGCACGAGCAACTGGCATATTACCAAAGGGCCGCCGGCAATTGCAGTGGAACTTTCAAGCAGAGACAGTGAGCTTTGCAATTGTGATTGAGTGCTGTTAACTACTCCGACACCCTCTTTGGATCGTATTGGTACTGTAGCTTTCCATGTTTCTGTCTTTTTGTTCGGATGCCGATTGGTAGCTCTCTATGTTTGGGTCCCTTTTGGGATGCCGACAAGAGAGACGAAATTAGATGGGAGCCTGCTACCTTGAGCCCTCCACCGGTCACTTGATTCGGAAGCCGTCCATCTAAACCCGAAGCTCGAAAAAGCCCAAATGTCCTTTGTGGGGATCCCTGAAGCAGAAATGCTTTCAAGAAAGCCACCTCCGGGTCGATGTTAGCTCTGGAGTGGTCGAGTGATGTGCAGAACGGACCCTCGCCCACTGGCTGGGAGGTTTACGAACCTTGTCTAGTGGCCCAGCGTTTTGCGAAACTGCCAATGGATAGGGTTTGCCCCCCTGAGCCCTCAACCCTAAACCCTAAACCCTAAACCTAAACCCTAAACCCTAAACCTAAACCCTAAACCCTAAACCCTAAACCCTAAACCCTAAACCCTAACCCTCAACCCGCAGCTCCTACATCCTTGCAGCTCCTTTATAAACCGGAAGCCTGAAGCCCCAATCGCAAGCCGAGGCACTGCCACTCAGTACAACGGGGTGGCATGGGAGGACGGCTTTTCCATACGGTAAAGGGTTTAGGGGTTGGGCGTTTAGGGGTTTAGGATGTAGGATTTAGGAATACGGACCCATAAAAGGGGAAGAAAGGGAGGAAGACACCCGGACCTAAGACGGCATTTTTAAGGAAGTAGAGTCCCCTGCCCCCACCCTACCCTTGTAAGGAGGGTTGAGGGTTTAGGTTTTAGGTTTTAGAGTTTTGGGTTTCGGGTTTAGGTTTTAGGGTTTAGGTAGGGTTTGTGCCGGGGGCACCCAACGTCCGGCGAAACTTCTGAGGCCCAGAGGCTGGAGACTCGAAACTCTCGTTGTTTCCGACCTCTGGGGTTTAGGGTTTGGGGTTTGGGCTTTAGGGTTCTAGGGTTTAGGGAAGTAGTTCCCCGAGAAACATGCCTAATTGCCCGGCAATCAAAACCAAGAAGAGAAAATGGAGCGTGAAGCCGTAACTACACCCCTAAACCCTAAACCCTAAACCCTAAACCCCCCTATACCCTAAATACCTCGCACCACATGGATTCGCAAGCGGGGGCGCCCAGATGCTCAGTCCCTCTGTCTGCCCCACCCTGTTGCAGGACATGGTCATCCCGGGAACAGGCAAGCGGGGCGATGAATTAAACCCTAAACCCTAAACCCTAAACCCTGAACCCTAAACCCTAAACCCTAAACTCTAAAATAGGTAGGGTTTGCTAGGGAGAGAATCGCAACAGACGGACACCGGACACGCACACTCCCCAGCCTGAAGATGTATGTTTCCGCTTGTAGAAATAATGATTTAGGGTTATAGGATCTGGGTTTAGGGTCCATGGATTTTGCCGAACTTGTAGCGCTCCCTGCGATCCCACATGCTAGCGCAGAACGGGTTTGGGCGGTTATGGCTTGGGGTTCGATGCTTACCGAGACTACGGAGTATGTAGTTTCATTAACCCCACAGCTGGCCAAGCAGTTACAGTTTAGGAGTCAGGGCTTCGGGTTTAGGGTTTAGGGTAGGGGATAATTTATCCCCTACCCTAAACCCTAAACCCCAAGCTCTAATTCCTAAACTGCCGTGAGAGTCCATGTGGCTGCATCTCATAGACTTTGGCTCTTTATTTGGCTATGTGTAGGCACATGGACCTTTAGAGCGAGTCATGTCCCTTTAAGGGAACCATCTTCTTATTAGTCCGAATAAGCATGCATACGTATGCTTACCCAAATACTAACTTACAAACCTACTATCATAGACATAATTTAGACCCAATTATCCGGGCCTCTGCATCTGAGGCCTATACGTTTTAGATCTGGGATCTGCTGAATTTGCTTTGAGGATCCCCCTATGTCTTCAGCAGCTGCATTGGCCTGAAAGGGCCCAAAACCCTTGATCAAGGAGAAGACTTGCGGTGATAAGCACATGAGATGGTAAAATGGTTGGGCGCTGAGCTCTCTCTGCGTACTCTAAAGTTAGGGCTCTCATGCCTCTTTCTTTGACAGCCACGCCTCACCTGTGCCGTTTTTGACTGGATAAGCCCCCGAACCCTCAACCCTGAAATCTTTGTTGCGCACCCCAAACCCCAAACTCCCAATCCTATAACCAAACTCTGAATCTCGATAACTGGCAAGAGGTGAGATGCATGTCTTCACCATCGGCGTCCCTGGGCATTAAATTCCTCAGTTCCGGGTCATGCGAAGAATAGCCCTAAGCCCTAAACGCTGAACCGATAGGGTGTCGGGTTATAGGGTTATTTGGCTTTGGGGATATTAGCATGTACAGGTAACGATTTTGCAGAACTCCTGCACCAGTCTGCTGGCTGAATCCGTAAGGACGACATGCGCCCTGAAAGTATTACGGGCTTAGGCCGTATAGCGAAGTTGAAAATTAGTATAAGGGTTTGGTGCCCTTAGAGGTCCGTAAGGATGTAGGAACCTGGCAAGGAGCTCTTCTGGCTCTTCACAGGGTCCCCTAAACCCTAAACTGTGTTGAACGTTTGGATCCCCGGAAGGTGTGGAAAGCCTAAGCGATAAACTCTAAGCCCCAAAACCCTAAACCCCAAACTAAACCCCTAAACCCCTAAACCCTGGACCCCTAAACCCTAAACCTCTAAACCCTAAACCCTAAACCCATCCCCGGAAAGTGTGGATTTTCAACAGGGGTTTCTGCACAGGGTTCAAGATTCGTACCGGTTTTGCGGCATAGACAAACGTTGCGGTGCCTACTATAGGGGCCTTAATGATTACCTTTTCTGCTTTCGGGGTTCCTGATCATAGGTAAAGCTATAGTATAATATTCCCCCAAAACCCTCTTCTAATTATTAAGGCCCCTATATTCTTACCCCAAGAAGTCACGGGGGTTTTGGGTTAAGGGTGAGGGCTTTGGGGATAGGTGGCTCAAGGTCGAGTCTAGGGTTCAGGGCTTCGTTAAGAAAGCAGTGCTCTGACCAACGACGTTCCTTTTTTGTCCCTACCGAAACACCCAAAACGGCTCGAGCTCTAGAATATACTGCCCCCCACACCCAAAACCTCGAACCTTATACCTCCAAACTCCTCGAACCTTGCACCCCGGTCTCTCACACCTTACTCAATCGTTCAGGGTTCAGGGTTTTAGTGTTTTGGGCGTTCGATTCGGGTTTTACGTTTATAGGGCTTATAATGGGTTAGGGGTCAAAGTTTAGCATTCAGGGCTACGGGTCTTAGGGTTTAGGGCAAACTCCAAACCCGAAGCCCCTAAACCCTAAACCCTAAACCCTAACCCCCGAAGTTTCCCTTTGAACCCCAGGTGCGAAGATTCCATCTCCCTAAGGGTCAAGTACCTAACAATCGTATGCTTTCTAAAATACGGACTCACATAAACACCATCATCAACCCTAGAACCCTAAACCCTAAACCCTAAACCCTAAACCCTAAACCCTAAACCAACCCTGAACCCTGAACCCGAAACCCTGAGCCCACTTGGCCCTTTGGAGCCTCAGGCCATAAGAGTTCCAGAAGGTTTCTGCAGGGTTGGGTCAGGGTTCTGTACTTGGAGGGTCGGGAGACTTAGTAAGTAGGTAAGAAGTAGACTTATAAGTCCCCTGAAAGAGACCCTAATTGGGGTTATAGTACTTGTAAGTCTATAAAATAACCATTTACTAAGCCGCCCGACCCTCCAAGTAGTCTGTTAAGGTACGTAGAGCCTACAGCTACTGTTGCCGACATAAGTCCTGCATTGGTTACCTTAAGGACCCTAAACTATTGGGAATTATTGTATATTCCTTATTATGGGTAATGCAGGATTTATACCATCAGCCGTAGTACTTGTTTGGGCGACCTTGGTTTCGTGTTCTAATCGCGCCCAAGACACAATCAAAAGCATGGTCAAAACAGTACTATACATTCTAAGGTCTAGGCAGTTGCCTAGACTAGAATCCATAAGGCTTCTATGATCGGTTCTTTACAGGAGTTTAGGGTTTGGGATTCAGGGTTGGCCATTCTAACGTAGGGGCCTTAATGATTAGACTAGGGTTTGGGGGAAGAATATACCCTTACTATCATAAGGAACCCTAAGCATAATGTTGTTAATCATTTAGGTTTCTATATCACTCGGCTTCTACAGGCCTATTGTAAGAGGACCCAAACATGTTCAGCCAAAGTTTCGCTAAGGACTGGGGCACGGCGCTGAGCGGTTGATCCGGGCTTCACCCAGTGACCTTTGAAATCCTAAGCAACAGAAACCCTGATCCCAGGCCCCATAATTTACAAACCCCTCTCCCTTAGTAAGGGTCATACCCGGGATTCTCATACAGGGGCCCTTGAAGAAAGGAGGCGTATTCATCAGGCCACAAAGGGGCTCCATATCTACGATTCTTATGCAGGTAGGGCCCGCCAAAACCATGTGTCGTGCTAGGGATGTTCTTTTCGAACTTAATTCCATAATGGTAGTAGTAAAGGTGGACCCTCTGGGTCAGGGATCTTTCGTAGGCGTCAATGGAGCCATGAAAGTTGAAGCAAGGGTGACTCCCGGGTTTCTTTCGTATGAAGCTTGGCAGTTCTTAGGATTTACATCAGCCTTGGGGTTTAGGGTTTAGGGGTGTCGGGTTTTTTGCCTTAGGGTTTAGGGTTTAGGGGTTAGGGGTGTCGGGTATAGGCTTTAGGGTTTAGGGTGAAGGGTTTTTCCTGATTGCCATCAGGTCGTAGGGTTTGGCATTCTAGGTTTCAGGGAGAAGCGGGACCGGATAGTTTAAACACGTAGCATCCGTTATGGTTGTAGCCAGGACGATCATTCTACCTTGTACAACTTGTACTGCTCAAGACTGCTCTTTACTGTAAAGTTCACGGAAAACACACAACGTACTCGGAGTGTGTGGGCTACAAGTTTGAAACTTACAACATTCTTACAGGAGCGACATCGTCCGGGTTTCGAAAGTACATACACTATCAGAACCTCTCATCGAATGCTGAAATTCCATACCTTTGGGCCCCTACAAATTCTATATTTGGGTGATTTCGGATGTATGATAAGAACCTAACAAACAAGTAGGTTATGGTAGTTTAGGGTAGTGCAGGGGAAACACGCAGCCCTTGTGTCATAAGGCTTTAGGAATCGCAAAGCCTGGTGTGAGATGCAGGCTTTTTGGTTTGTCTGTCTGAGGGTCCAACAACAAGATAGCAGCTCGAGGCTCATTGATGCACTGGAATCTGCCCAGACCTTCCAAAGTCCTTTACTTAAGGACTATACCTTAAGTCATATTAGGGGTCCTACTATAAGTTTAATTAGCTAAGGTTATACTCCTTAACGCAGCGATATTGGAAGGTCCGGGTATGGGTCGTTCTTTAGATCAGGTTTAGGGTTTAGGTTTTAGGGTTTAGGGTTTTGGGTTTTGGGTTTAGGGTTTAGGGTTTAAGGGCCCCTTTTATCTGGTTGCCGCAGTATTTGTGGGCTCGTCACTATGCCTTGAGCTACTCTGTGTACAAGCACATACACTTTGAACCCGCATTAAACCCTAAACCCTCAACCCTAAACCCTACACCCTAAGCCCTAAAACACGCATACTTGGCAATTTGAGACTTTCGTGAGGCCCGAGAGATAGCAGCGAAGGAGAATAGGGGCCTTAGAGGTTTGAGTTTTAGGATTTGGGTTTTACCCCCAGCCCCAAGCCTTGAATCCTAAACCCTACAGGCCCGTAACCTTAAATCCCAAACCTTAAGCCCTAAACCCCCAAAGCCTACCCGAACCTCGACGGCTCCCCCAAGGTGGATTGCTGTGGGAGCAGTTCGGCGGAGGGACTGGTCTCCACGTCTACCCCTTCATCAGGCGGTGTTTGAGTTAAGACTTTGCGGTTGAGGCTTATGAGGCTCATGCTGTGAACCATGGGAGAAGAAACCCCTAAACCCTAAAGCCTAAACCCCAAACCCTAAGCCCTGAACGCTACACTGTACAGTTAAGAAACGAGTCAGGTTTCGGATGACAGTTCAATCTGGTGGGTGTTGGCATGATTGGTGTCCAGGGTTTGCGGAACTTGAACCCTAAACCCCTAAACCCCTAAACCCTAAAGGGGTTGAGATGCTTCATAGCCGTTCTTCCGATGCAGGGTGCAGTCCGAGGGTCTGACCTCCTAATTAACCATTATAAACCATCCCAAATCCTAAACCACCCAACACGAAGCTCCTATAAAACTAACACCCAAAACCCTAAACCCCTTAAAGCCTAAACCCCCTAAACCCTTGACCCCTAAACCCAAAACCCCTAAACCCCTAAACCCCTAAACCCTAAACCCTACACTCTAAACCCTTACACCCTAAACCCTCTACTTCAGACCAGTTCTGCCACTTGAATCAGCAAGGATCTTTGATTGCGACTTGACCGTGGCCCAAAGGGTCCAAAGCACCTGTATGGCAGAATGTAGGGTTTCTATATTAGGAATCCTGATTATGATTTGGGACAGTATCCCCCATCACACTACCTAGGACCCTTTGGGTAGGACAGAGCCAAAGCCGATTCAAAGCAGCAGGGTAGAGCGCGGTGTCATCGTGTTTAAGGTTTAAGGTGTAAGATTTAGGGTTTAGAGTTTAGCGTTTAAGGTTTAGGTTTTAGGGTCTGGGGTGTAGGGTTTGGTGTTTTTAGGGTTTGGGTTTCGGATTGAGCTATGGCTGAGACCCTTGGCCACGGGGCCCTGCCTCACACGGGTCTGCATGACGTCTTACTGTCCCCGTCCATATGCCAAAAATATTCTCATCAGCAAGTCTCGACAGCTCTGCACACAGATTAGATAGAGCTGGTGGCATTGCATCCGCAACGGCTACTGGAAAAAGTCGATCTTTCGGCAAGGCCTCTTTGCGGTGATAGCATGACGCTAGGAAATTCATACTTTCAAATCTATGTACTATTTGGTTGAACCATAAAATTTCAACCCTTTGTTGCAGGCCTTCGAGTGCAAGGAGAAAGTAGGTTCAGCAGATGTGAGCAGCCCTGCCAACCATCCGATCTGTGTATGACAGGTCCGCCTGTGGGATTTTGGACATGAAGAACTGTTTCAATGAGACGGGCCCCTTGACAGGAGGATCAGGGTGCGTGGCGAGTTCTTTTTTTTTGGGGGGGGGGCCTCGTGGGGACGGATTTCGGAACCAGCATAGGCATAGGCATAGGTGCCCCAGGACTTCGTCTGTAGGAAGCGAATCCCCCACAACCACAAGTCCTTAACCGTTAGCTCTCTTTTGAGTGCAGTCCCTCAGTCAGTGTGTGTGTGTGTGTGTGTGTTTTTGTTTGCGGGTTTGTCGTACTATAGAAACTTTTAATGTATGCCGGTGCGTTCTTGCTACCTACCGAAGCCTTCAGCCCCAAACGTTAATCCCTAAAGCCTAAAGCCTAACCCTCACAGTAGTCGGTCCGGCTAGAGACTTGGGGCTTTAGAGCCTTAAGCTCGGTTCCCAAGTTGCCGGTGGACTACTTCATCTTTAGTGCCGGGCCTGAGGCCATTGCCATCAAGGTCTCAAGCGATTTGGGCTATAGGGTTTAGGCTTTGGGTCTAGGGTTTAGGGTTTAGGGTTTAGGGCTCGTTTGGCACATGCTCTACTAGACAAACTTGCCGAGACAGTGCCAGCGGGTTCTCCTGAAGAGCAACTCCTGAACCGGTTTGTCACGATCTCGCGACTTGTTCCGAAACAGACAGAGGTGATTCGGCACCCGACTCCTGCAAGCAGGCACCTTCAGGGTTTAGGGTTTAGGGGTTTAGGGTTCCACGAGAGATTTCGGTGTTAGTATGGGGGCGATTTGAGGCCTCAAGAAGTAGAAATTAGGGTTTAGGGTGTTGGGTTTAGGGTTTAGGGTCAGAACTTGGGGTGATACGATAGAGCCACCCCCAAGCGCACAATACGGGGATTCTGGTACTGATTGTTTCGCACATTTGTTGTTTGCAAAGTTGCCTTTGGATTTCCTGGTCATGGTTTGAAGATGTAAGACCCTCAACTCTAACCCGCTTAAACCTAAAGCCTCAAACCAACACAGGCGTAAGACCCTCAAACTGACCTTAATGAAGCCTCAAACCCAGCCAACAGCTTCAAGCCAACAAATGCTATAAGACCTTCAAAGTCACCTAAAAACACCCTAGACCTTCCAGCCTCAAAGACTATAAACCTCAAACTGAGACAAGAACCCTAAACCCTAAGCCCCAAACCCTAAACCCTAAAAGAAAAAAACTAAACCCTAAGCCCCAAACCCTAAAGCCTAAAACCCTAAAAAGAAAACACCTAAACCCTACCTTAACCTACCAAACCCAACTTTTGTAGCCTATAATTAAAAACCTAATATGGCATTTATAGGGACTCTACAAAAAAGTAGGTTCTGGTGGGCCTAAACCCTAAAACCAAAACCCTAAACCCCAAACCCTAAACCCCAAACCCCAAACCCTAAACCGTAAACCCGAAACCGTTATAAGCCCTAAGCGCTGGCCAGACCTGTGGTTACGTGGCGGGTGTGGACGATCACGCGCAGGCGGATCGAAGTGTCGCCTTTTCTCCTCTTCCCAAAGGGCCTCCTAGGGAGTCTTGTGGTGGACGGTTTAGGGTTTTGGGGTTTAGGGGTTTAGGGGTTAGGGGTTTAGGGTTTAGGGTTTAGGGGATACATTCCCAAATCATAATAAGGATTCCTAATATAGAAACTCTACGTTCTACTATACAGGTACTTTGGACCATTTGAGTCTTGATTGTTTCAGAGCTGGGAGGTTCGGGCTTTAGGGTTTGGGTTTTAAGGGTTTAGGGGTTTAGGGATTAGGGGCTTGGGGTATTTAGGTTTCAGGGGCTTAGGGGTTTAGGGTTTAGGGGTGTAGGGGTCTAGGGTATAGGGGTTTAGGGGTTTAGGGATTTAGGGTTTTAGGGTTTAGGGTTTAGGGGTTTAGAGGTGTAGGGTTTTAGGGGTTTGGGGGTTTAGGGATTAGGGCTTAGGGGCTTAGGGGTTTAGGGTTTAGGTGTTTAGGGTTTCTTCGACTTCGACTCCCTCAGTCTCCATTTACTCCTTTCTCCCTCTCGCTCGCTCTCTCTCTCTCTCTCTCGCTCTCTCTCTCTCTCGCTCTCTCTCTCTCTCTCTCTAAGTATCTCTTGCTCGCTCTCCCTCTCCCTCTCCGTGTCTTTCTCTTTCTTTTCTCTCCCTCTCTCTCTGTCCCTCTCTTTCTGTCTCGCTCTCTCTCTCTCTCGATACGAGGGCTCTGCATCCATTCCTGATGCGGTGCGGGATGGTTCAGGGATTTCGAAACTTAGGACCCCTAAACCCTAAACCTGGTCTAGCGGCTCTCAAAGAGTGCTTGATGGCCAAAACGGCTCTCGATATGGGTGTATGGACCCGTATGCCCCAAACATCCCTACGCCCCAAACACTCATGATTGCCTTTAGAATAGTCTACTTTCATACCTAAAGCGTCCTACATACTGTTATGGGTGATACTTTCCCAAATAAGCACAAGGATTGATCATATAGAACCCTGCGTTCTACCATACAGGTACTTTTGGACCTTTGGGATAAGAGCCCTTAAAGGCATGATCCTTAAACACCCCTGAGGTACATGGACACCCTAAACCCTAAACCCTAATCCCTGAACCCTAAACCCTAAACCGTGGAATCGAAACGACACGACCCGAGGGGCCGGCCGAGCACAGCACTACTACAAGGGTTTAGGGTTTAGGGTTTAGGGTCTGGGCTTTAGGACTTATAGTGAAGGGTTTGGGGTTTGAAGAACGAGTAGTAATAGCCTTCTTGGTCGGTTTAGAACTTCACCAGAAGACACCCGCCCAAATCTTGTTTCCATCTCTCATGTCCTGATAGTATATGCTGCATATATGGAGGACAGGTATGTTTTTTCCTGCGTGCTCAGACCCCATCTGGGATACCGAGAGGAAAAGTTTTGGCTACGCGGGTTCAGGGCGAGGGGGTTTCGGGTTTAGGACTTTCAGCCAGAAGCCAAAAGAAGCCTCGGGTTTAGACATCCTTTGTCTTGTGTACAAGAGATTTGCAGTTCAAGACCGTTTTTGTCCTGAGTCTTCCGTTAGGTGGTCGTCGCTGAGCAGATGAAGAAGCGGGCTGAGAAGACGGGCTGCTTTAACATCTCTGATGAAGTACCCGTAGGCCCCATAGTAGTTCCTTTCTGTGGCTTATATTTAGGATCCTATTAGGTAATCCCCAAAAGGAACTACTATGGGGCCTATGGGTACCCGTGCCTAAGAGGTATTGGGTTTAGGAAGATGCTTTGGGCGATGTAGCGGCTTCCAACACTAACCAACCGCATTGCCCTTGCACGTGCTTTATTTGGCTTTAGAGTTCACTACACCCAAAGTCATTTTATAAAAACCTAAACCCTAAACCCTAAACCGTGCCAGTTCAGGGCCTGTTTGGATCAGGCTGAGTGGAGGGTTTAGCGGGCCAAGGGGCGGAGCATGCGTGTCATTTGTGTGGATGCGTTTCGACAGGCTAGGTTTCAGAAGGTGTTGCTGGAGTAAAAACTTTTTAACATTCGCAGGAGCAAGTGGCCTTGAAAAGTCTTGGACCCTTTCCTAAAGACTGGCCGGTAGTTTTCAGTGGGGTTATAAGTAGGATAACTTGCAGTTTTAAACCCAAATTAAGGGACGTATAACCCTACTTATAACTACCCCTGAACCTCCAAGCAGAGCGCGAAGAGTGAAGGGACCTCCCCCCCCACTGCCCTAAACCCTAAACCCTGAACCCTAGACCCTAAACCCTAAACCCTGAATCCCATCTCGGTCGCTTCGCAGGAGCGGCGTTCAGTACATCTTGAACGTGGGTGACAACTTCTACCCGCAGGCCTGGACCTTCCTTGTAAAAGGATGAATTGGTTTAGGGTTTAGTGTAGGGTTTAGAGGTTTAGGGTTTAGGGTTTAGGGTATACTTTGGGGGCCCAAATACCTACAAAGTAGCTACCATATTGCTACTTGGACCCTTTGGGCTTGTAAAGGAGGAATTGGTTTAGGGTTTAGTTTAGGGTTTAGGGGTTTAGGGGTTTAGGGGTTTAGGGTTTAGGGTTTTGAGTTTAGGGTTTAGGGTTTAGGGTTCCTAAACCCATGCCTAGGAATGTCATGGGAACCCGCTTATATTGTATATACTTCGACCTTAAGTGGGTTGCTACACCGAAGCAAGCCCGACGACCTTCAGTAAAGAAGTCGACTTCAAACCATAATATTAATGAAGGCCCCTAGTCCCAAGCCCCTTGTTTGCTTCAGGGTTTTGGGTTTGGGGTTTAAGGTATATTCCTTTATCAAAACCTATAATATGAAGGCCCCTCGTCTACTTCAGGGTTTAGGGTTTGAGGTATATGCCTTCATCAAAACCTATTAAAGCCTTCGATTCAAAAGACCTTAAGTTCAACCCTAAGCCCTATAAGCCCTAACCCTAAACCCT
>CAJNDV010000203.1:7778-21610 GCA_905221635.1 Symbiodinium sp. CCMP2456
GTAGTAGTGGTAGTGGTGGTAGTAGCAGCAGTAGTGGTAGTAGTAGTAGTAGTAGTAGTAGTAGTAGCAGTGTAGTAGCAGGGTAGCAGCAGTAGTAGTAGTCGTCGTCGTGGTGCCAGCGCAGAACCAAGTGCCACATCAACGAAGCAACTTTCCCGTGTCCCGTCTGCATGCGGAACTTCTCCAAGGCTTGAGCATGCAGCTTCTTTTCCGGACCCAGAAAGACCCTCTCTCAGTGTGGGCCTGGATCTTGATTTCCAGGAGCCGGCCATCTTGCGGCGCCTTGACATCCACTGTGACCTTGCCAAGGCTTCCAACAGTCAACTTCTTCTCTTCTCATTTTTCTGTGAGGACTCATAAAGCGCCTCAGAGTTCAGAGCAGTCGCTTCTGAGACCTTCCCAACGAGCCTTGTCGGTCTCAATGGTGGCAATCACCTGGTCCTTCTTCACGTCTTCACCTACCTGCAGAAGAGCGCAAGGTTAGGACCCCTCTCGCTTTAACAGCCGGCTTGCACCCCGAAAAGCCGAAAGAGCTGTTGGCTGAAGGGGGGAAGTGATATGATTGATAAATCGGCTTCGGTGCTAAACGTTTTTTGGAAGTCGCTGTTGGTGATTTTCCGCCTCGGCCCGACTGAAAGTCCACAAGTTCCCCTCCCCTTGACCTCCTCCCTACCCGCATCCCCAGAGCCGATCCCATCCAGGCGACCCCGCGCCGACGACCTGACATCCTGATGTAGGAAAGTGGGCGTCTAACCCGAATAGCTGTGGCCCGAAGACTTGAGCACCCTTTTGGCTTCGACTCCGTTGCGACTGCAGGGACCAAAGCAAAATTATGCCGGTAATCCGGCAGACCACCACATTCATCCCGAAGGGATCCTGAACTATCTTTGGAGTTCAGCGCTTATTGCTGAGGGTTTAGGGTCTAGGGTTCCGGATTTAGGGTTTACACCTCCATCTGCCCATCTAACTTTCTACCTGTCCAGCCTTCCTTCCTCGACGTTCTGCGTCCATCAGTAGCGACACGCAGCTGTGCTGCATGGCTGCATACAACTGAAGCTCTAACTGTGCATGATGCACCCGCTCTGACTGCCAGCATGATGGCATCCAGCCTGTACCAACAGTGAACGAGATCCTCTCAAGTTGCCCCTACATCATCTTTGTCATAGTAATGAGACGACTCATGAGACTGCCAGTGAAAACCTTAACAATACCAGCATACGAACGACAATCATCGGAAGAAAGCATGCTAGCAGTTCAGTATCAGAAGAACCGCCAACCCAAAAGCGTGAGGCCCAAGCCCTCAACAAAAGCATCTGACAACGCCTTGGCCGTCCACTCCGCAATAGTTCCCTCGGTGATGCTCTCCCCGCCCAACGCGGGTGTGGGGACATCCACCTAAGGGATGCGGTTTTGAGAACTTTTGGAAACCCTGACACCTTTCGGTTTAGGGATTCCTTCTGAACAACAGCCGCAACGAACAACATCGCAGGCACAAGAGCAATGCCAGCAGTGGGAGTCACCTTGGGATTTGGGACGCTCAGTTCCAGCTCCTCGTTCGACAGGCTGTTTTGACTCGAAACTAAAGACCGAAAGGTCTGGGCGGGAAATCCCGCAGCGCCCAAAGAAGATAACATGAAAAGCCGAAACTCGCTGACCTGAACACCCTAGATTCGACCCAGCAGGCATGCAGGGAAGTGGCTTCAATCCGTGCAGGGATACACTTCTCGGTTTGGGATTTTGGGCTTCGCAGAAAAAGTTTAGACACGTAAGTCACTGACCCACCACCTGTGAAAACCCAAGTTCTTTTTGCCACAAGCTTCAAACCCCAGATTCCGTTTTGCGCACACGCACTCTCACCACATGTCGTAGACCCTCATTCTGCAGTTCGGAGCCCTCTTCTCCAACCCGGCCTTGCTGAAGAAGCGGACCTGCCCAAACCGTGGTCGAAACTCCTCCCGACCTAGGGCTCTTCAGGCACGAGGATGGACTGGGGTCGGCGCATCAGCCATGTGCGGCGGTTGTGACTGCGCTCGTGGGCACTATCAAAATCAAGAACATCATCAGGAGCAGGAGGAGTAGCAGGAGCAGGGACAGGAGCAGGTGCGAGAGCAAGTCGCCGTCCTCCTCCTCGTCGTCGTCGTCGTAGCAGCAGTAGCAGCAGCAGCAGCAGCAGCAGCAGCAGCAGCAGGAGTAGTAGTAGTAGTAGTAGTAGTAGTAGTAGTAGTAGTAGTAGTAGTGGTAGTAGTAGCAGTAGTAGTACCAGTACTAGTACCACGGTTGATGCTATAAATCCTGCGTTACCCATAATAAGGAATATACCTTAATTCCCCTAGTTTAGGGTCCTTAAGGTAATGCAGGATTTACATCATCAACAGTAGTACTAGTACTAGTGCTAGTACTAGTACTAGTACGAGCACTAGTATTAGTACGAGTATTACTAGTATAGTAGCACTAGCAGTAATAGTAGTACTGGTGGTTCTTGTAGTACTGGTAGTACATGTAGTACATGTAGTTATAGTAGTACCAGTAGTAGTAGTAGTAGTAGTAGTAGTAGTAGTAGCAGTAGTAGTAGTAGCAGCAGCAGCAGCAGCAGGCGTCGTCGTCGTCGTAGTAGTAGTAGTAGTGGTAGTTGTTGTTGTTGTTGTCTCTTTTCCAGTAACAGTAAAAGCAGCAGCAGCAGCAGCAGCAGCAGCGGCAGCTGCGGCAGCAGCTGCAGCAGTAGCAGGAGCACGAGCAGGAGCAGGAGCAGGAGCGACCCGCTATCATCGCAATCATCATCATCATCGTCATCAGCAGCAGCATCAGCATGACCATCAGTCATCACCAGCAAAAACAAAAGCCAAGGAGGTTCGGGCCGTCGAGGTGCCATATGTTACAAGTATATAAGATACTATACCTCTATGTAGATAGATCGATAAATAAATAGACAGATAGATAGACAGATAGATAGATCGATAGACAGATAGATAGACGGACAGATAGATAGAAAAAGAGACAGACAGATAGATAGATAGATAGATAGATAGATGGATAGATAGATGGATAGATAGATAGATAGATAGGCAGGTAGATAGATAGCTAGACAGATAGACAAAGGTAGATACATAAGTAGATGGATAGACGGATAGGTAGATGGCTGGATGGATAGATAGATTGATTGGTTGGCTGATTGTTACCATATACATACATATATATATATATATATGTACATATATACATATATGTACATATATACATATATACAAAAAACTAACATTATATTGTAGTGTGTTGTTTGATCTGATGATATGTTATGATGTGCTATAATATACTATATTATGTGATGCTAGATTATGTTATGCCATGTTATGTTATGTCTTTGATGTCACACTCTGTATGCATGTGTACATATATATATATATATATGTGTTGTATGTACTTTATACTTTACACACACCTGCACACATCATACATACATACGTACATAAATACATACATACACACATACACATACACATACACATACACATACACATACACATACACATACACATACACATACACATACACATACACATACACATACACATACGTTCATACCAAAACACAGACATACATACATACATACATACATACATACATACATACATACATACATACATACATACATACATACATACACGTGTGTGTGTGTGTGTAAATTATATGTGATACATTATGTATTATGTTGCCCTTCGTTCATTCACCATTCGAGCTTGGTGTGTCAAAACAGCAGGGTTCCGCTGAGGCCCCCGGCCGGTACGCAGCCGGCCCTGGCAGGCGACACATCATTAGAGAGCCGCCTTTAGGGGTTGGCTTTTAGAGTTTAGGGTTTAGGGATATAGTACAGGAATATAGTGCAATGTAGTAGAGTCTGCGCTGCCCTGCAGAAGCCTTCGAGAAGGAGCTACTCGAAGCAGATGGAGCTCCCAGCGCAAGGCCTCTGCAGTGGCTTTGGTGTTCCTTTTCGGGTTCCCGTAACAGTAGCGGGTTTAGGTTTTTTGACGCTCCGGCCTAAGAATTCAGGGGCTTGCAGTATTCCTCCCACTTCTGCTCACTGCATCGCAGCATGTATGCGGAAAAGAACCTGGTCATGCGAGGCATCCTCATCAGACTCCAGGTCAAGTTTGTTGAGGAAATTCGAGGAACAGTGCTGAGAACGGCAATCGGCCTCTGCGTGCGACCGTCTGCGCAAGCCCGCTTGCAGAAACCGCACACGGCAAGCCTTTGCTCGGTGTTCTGCTGGGAAAGTCTGGGGCTGAACAAGCGTGGGCCGAGTTCAGTATCGGATCGACCGATCACTGTTCTGTTGTGGTTGTTTCTGGGGTTGAGGGGTGGAGAGATCGGGGTCGCGCAAAGCACCGCTGCTGCGAATCAACCCTCCCCTGAACTAGCCTCGAAACCAGTCGCACTTTCAGAATGCTACTACAAACAAGAACGAGAACAGTGCATTCAAGACAATGGCAACGTAATCAAAGTAGCAGTGGTAGTAGCAGTAGTAGTAGTAGTAGTAGTAGTAGTAGTTGTTGTTGTTGTTATTGGTAGTAGTAACAGTGGTGGTTTTCGCAGTAGCAGACTGCAAGCTTGACCAGACCTGCAATCCTCGGTCCGAGGCGAGCCCACGCACGCCGCAAACTGATGGACATGGCGGGCCCCCTCAGCTGGGCTAGGGTTTAGGGTTTAGGGTGTTGAGGGCTGAGGGTTTACGGCAGTGCTCAAGGTTTAGGGTTTTCGGATTAAAGGTTCAGGGCTTACGTGATGCATGCCCCTGGCATTGAGCTAGTTTGAAGACGCAAGCAATGCTCTTCTATACGCCCCTGATGTTCACCACTATGCGCGGTTTATCTGCTTCATCATTCTATGGATGCAAGGGGCGAAAGCCCGAGCAAGCTGTGCCAAGCATACGAATCGGATGGCATCAAGACATCAGGACCCTGCGTCTCCGCTGAAGGAGTGTGCGACTTGAAGCTTTCAGGGCAAAATGGGAGTTTTCGAAAATAAGGGGTACCTTATTTGGGGGTCCTTATAATAGGGATCCTACTATTTAGGGTACTATATCAGGGCCCCCTATTTTCGGAAACCCCCATATGCTCAGGGCCCAAGGTAGGACGAGCACGGACACTACGGCCAATGGAAGAGAACATCTCAGGGTCGAGCAAAGCCTGGAAACTCTAGGGGTGAACCGAAATTCCCAAGGACCACCCAACCGGATGCCAGACTGGACATCCCAGACAGGAACAGTACTCAAAGCCTAAACTTGGGTCACCAACACTGCTGGGTGAGGTTTCAACACCGAAATGGCAATGGTTTCCATTGGCGTAGGCTTTGGGGTTGGGGGATGCGAGTGCATCCATCTGCCCAGGTGCCAGCGTCCACGGAGATTTTCCGCGCCGACGCTTTTCGCTCGAGCCACAACACAAGAAGAGTGCAGCACCAACAAAACGACAATGACAGTCGTGATGGTGCAGTGTTGGTGATCGTCATGATTACGATGTTGGTGATTGATGTCTATTGAGGCAGCAGTACTCATCATAACAATAACTTCGGATGGGTACCGAAAGTAGCAAACATGAACCATGAGAACACTACAGCGAGAGCAGCTACATGCAGCTACTCCGATACGCTCATGCAGGAGAAGAAGGAAGCAAGATTTGCCTGCAGACTGAGATCGCGGTCACAATAACAAAAGATTCTCCTAATGGCATTGGCCCTTCCAGAAAATAAGGGGTTGGGAGGAAACAACTACAAGACGACACCAAGAAGTATCTAAAAGAGCATGACATTTAATCTAGAATACAGGGGTGCCGTCCTATCTCATCTCTTTGCTGCTAATCTTCCTCTCTCTTTGTCAATGCTTGCTGTCAACGTCTGGAAGCACCAGAACCGTATGGAGGTGCTTCGTCTATCGTCATTCGCCGCCGTTACTACGATCTTATCATCGTGAATGAGCGTGGGGCTGAAAAAAAGCGAGGCCTCTGCGATAGCCGAGAGCAAGCTCCTGGGCTTAACACCGTTTGTATTTCAGAGTTTAGGGCTTTTAAGGTGCAGGACATGTGAAGGGCTTTGCAAGAGCACTGCATAGGTTTTTCAGTTGTAGGGCCTGGGGCATCCGCGGGATATGCTCTTGGAGGACATGCCGGGGGGTCGGCTCCCACGGCTTTACGTTCCGTCACTTTGTCGCGGAGTCCCGAGCATCCCCTGGGTTTCAACCATCGCTTAGATTTAAGGAAAAGCTTTGGGGATAAGCCTGGCTGACAACCAATGATCTCTTCGGAGCAACGACAGCAACTGTTAGTGCCAATTGCAAAAAGATGAAGACCGCAAGTTGTGAATCACCTGAATAGCTTCGTGAATAGATTCAGGCTTTCTGCTCTGCAGCGGGGCATCACATGCTGCGCACATTTGAGCACATTCAACATTGTGGGCAGGCATGTGTCCGACAAAAGGGGGGAAGTGCTATGCAGCGTAACATCCAACCTTAACGCTCCCAATCGGGGCATTTGCCAGCCCAGTCTTGAAGTGCCAATGCCCACTGTCGTAGAGTCCCACAAACCTCGAAAGACGTAAATAGGCTTGAAATCCCGAACCCCGAATCATGAACTGTAAAAGCAGACAAAGCTCCCGGACAGCACGTAAGCCCCAACAGCGCCGCAACCCTGAAGCTCTTTGAGTCATGACCTCAAAAATGAAACCCCAACCAAGAGGCAGGTTCTCCGGAGACACCTGGCCGAGGGGGGCAGCTATGGGTTTAGAACTTGGGTCTAGGGCTTCGGACAAGAGTTGTCGTAAGTTTGCCAACATTGTCAAGGCAATGTTGAATACCGGAGTTGACACATCGCGGCTTCTACCTACAACTACAAACATGATGACGCAAAAAACTGATATCATGAAGCTTCTACTGAAAAATAACGTCATAATGACATCAATAGCAACATCAAGAACTAACCCCCGGATACTAGCAAACACTTGTGGCCAAAGTGATCATCGCCGTCACAAGCATCAGCATCGTCGTCGTCACCATGTAGGCGTGTTGAACGCAAGTATCACTGCTGATGCTTTTGCTGGTATTTGCTCTCGAGCATTCGAGTGCCCAGAACAACAATCATCTGTGACTCCCTACGTCATCCGATGGATTCACTCCTTAAGGTTTTTGTCTTCGGTACAAGGTTCCTGCTGGATTCACTCCGTAGGGTCTTCGTCTTGGGTAAAAAAGTTCCTGCTGGATTCACTCCTTCGGGTTTGTGTCTTCGTCAAAATGTTCCTGCTGGATTCACTCCTTATAGGGTCGTTGTCTTCAGTAAAATGTTCCTGCTGGATTCCGTGTTCCTTGGTTTTCATCTTCGCTAAAAGGGTCCAGGGTTGCGGGTTTTATTAGATAGTACATGTTATATGTAGTATATGAATTATTATATTATATCTTGTATATTACAAACTTTGGATTATGGAGTATGTATCATCTAGTATATATTTTATGTAATCTAATATTCTACCATGTCATATTATTTACCGTATCTTCTATGTTATATATTCCGTACAAAACATCATATATCATGGTACATTTTGTATTATCTATCATATGTTGCATAGTAGATGCTATGTATTTATACACGGTTGACTAAATAGTACATGCTACATTTTATATATAATATATTAACGTTATGTAGCAGATAGTGTGTATACATATATATATATATATATATATATCTGTCACACTGCCTATTACGAAGTATATATAGGGCAGGATTTGGGTTGCAGGCTTTAGGGATGTAGGGTCAAGGCTTTAAGGCTTTCGGGCTTCAGCGTTTTAGGGTTTAGGGTTTAATCATATATTATGGTACATTTTATTAGGTCAAATTCTGTTGTATCATATTATCTTACCATGTTATATTGTTAGGTTGGATGAAATGATACTAGGCGATGTTATACTCAAATACTGCATTACAATAACATATACAATATTTTATTTTACTGGACTATATTATTTTGAATTATGTTATATGTATATTGTCTTACATTCCATTATATTGTCTTGTGTGATTATATTAGCTGATATTGTATTTCATTCTTTATATTCTGCGATATACATATACACATGCTACTTTAGGATGAACATTTTTACAGGCCTAGTCGGACGGCGCCACTGTCACGAAGCGAGCATGTTGTTGTGCGAAAAACACACCCCGCATAAGGGAAAACACGACTTCAAAGAAAAACTGCACCGCCCCTATCCAAAATTACATTTTCATGCGAAAAACGCATTGCGCCTAGGGAATTGCAAGATTTCTTGAAAATGAGCACCGCGCCCAGGAAATATTGCAGTCTCGGGCAACCTGATTACAGTCATTAGTGATGCCCTATCTTCCTTTCTAAAGATCAAAACAATCGGGTGCATGTGCCGGCATGCGCCAAAACCACGCAAGGGTCTCCATTTTCAGCCGCTCAACCACCTGTCATTCGTGACTCCCTGGTCGGCTTTAACGTTCGTCAAGAGAAACGTTGAACAATGCTAGAAACCCTGGGGCGGGCGTCACAAATGACCGGTGTGCCGCCAAGCAATGCAGCCTTCGCGGCGCTCGGATCCTGTATAACTATGATAAATGCCACCATTACTATTATTACAGTTATTACAAGCATTCATTACAATTCGTACAATGTTTATAGGAATTACTTTGTTCTTGTATTACAAGTATTGTAAGCAGTACAATTGTTAAAACTGTTGCAATTACTACAGTCTCTATAAAAAAAAAGGTTACTGCTTTCTTGTACTACTATTGTTACAGTTAATACGATTATTACTAGTATGACATTTATGACTTTTACTACGAAGATTAAAACTACTACTTCTATAGTTAGTAGTACTAAGTCTTGCTACTATCATTCCCATCATTATGATGATTGCTGATTACGATCGGTATGATTACCACGACTATTTCCTATTACTACCGCTACTGCTACTAATAATATAAACTTTGCTGCTAGTACAATTGTTAGTATTATTCTTACTACTGTTGATGGACCAAATTCTGCATGACCCAAATATAGTATAGTACCATAAATCCCGTGGTTTAGGTATATAGGGTCATGCAGGATTTTGTCCATCAACCGTATTACCATTATTCTGGAGGCCTGGCTGGGCTCATCGTCCAGATCCAAGTAGCCTGCGGCTCATGGCAGAAACTCCGAAAGTCCCAAAGGCAGCTTTCAGGTAAGGAGCCAGGATCAGGCTGAAGGGATTTAGGGGCTTAGGGGGTTTAGCGGTTTCGGGGTTAAGAGATTATAGGTTTGGGGGTTTAGGGGTTTGGGGGACTAGGGTTTAGGGGTTTAGGGGCCTAGGGTTTAGGTTTCAGGGAGATTGAAGGGCTTTGATGCAAAATCTTGTCGCCACAAAGAAGGGCAAGCACGACCTTCCCTTACCTTCGCAGACCAAAGCATCATGTTGGGATTTCAGGCCGAGGCCGGTGGGCGAGTATTGCGGAAGGTGGCTCTAAAGTTCACTCCGGGTCTCCTCCACGTTAAGTATGTGGGTAGTTGTCAAAATTATGGTCCCTTGTGGGGTACCCTAAATAATAGGTGCCGTATTATAATAAGGACCCAAAAAGGGACCATAATTTTGACAGCCACCCATGTGTCACTAGGGTGAACTTCAATAACATGTCAACAAAGGGTAAAATTCAACGTAAGCAATAACGAGGCATGCACAGCCAAGGCTGCAACTTGTGTCTAAAGGCACGCGTTGGGCGAGCGCAGACGGTGAAAGTGTCAGGCAACATTTCAAAATCAGTGTAACGGAATTAAGAAAGTGCAGATTCAACAGCAGCGGGATGATCAAGCCATTTTGACACTTTTTCACACCGTCTTCCAACTCGTCCGCGTAAAAAGCGAGTGCTGGCATGCTGCGGCCATTTACGTAATTGAACTGAACGTTTCTTCATCTTGTTCTAGGCTAAACTTTGTGGAATCGGGGGCGGCAAGAGCTGCAACAAGAGGGAGCCTAGCCAAGTTTCCACACAAGACACCATGTGCTTCTTGCATGGGCTCGAAAGAAGTGTTGTGCCTCGAAAGTACCAACGGGGGCCTGGCAAGCTTTGCTACACGTGTTAAAAAACCGGTTTTACGCCTCTGCTACACTTATTTCATACGGGTTATGCGCTTACTTTACTTACACTGTTGATGATGTGGCTGCAGGCTCCTATCTCTCCCGGTGTGCTTCCGGGCTTTTCAGAGCCCCTATACAGACCGGAAACCCCCAACACGATGACATACTCTGCAGTGCCCTGCAGCCACTGTGCAGCACGAGACACAGAACGTAATTCTGACAGGCTAGTCGAAGCGCGAGCTCTCGGAAGGCCAGCAAGGCAACGCATTCCAAGCAAAGGGATCGAATTGAAAGCTAGAAGGCTCGAGGTCCGAGCTTCCTTCAAAACCACAAAGCTCACCCCTCCTGTTTCCCGCCTGCCTACCCGAGGGGCGAACGGGTGGCCAATCTTTTGCAAAGCCTGAAAGATAGGCCAGTACATCTCCTGGTCGCTACGGTCGTCACGGTTGAAAGAGATCATACCCAAAAACTCGATTCCAAACATTCAGGCCTCACAAGCCCCGATCAAAACTTGTTCGAATTGTCCATGGGTTTGACCGGGACGATTGGCCGCGCTGGGCTGCGATAGGATACACCTAGTGACTGCCAGTGAGCAGGCCTGGCTTCTCGGGAACTCCGATGCTTTTGTCGCTGCTTCTCTGGGTGATTGCCGCCGCACCGAACTTGTTACGCCCATGCTCACAAAACACTAGCACCTCCAAAGCAACAGAAAAGTTTGGCCGTGGACGATTCTCTCCATTCCCAGGCGACATGGGCAAGCTACGAAGGAAGCGCCGCAACGTCTGTAAAGCAGACAAGCATGCACAGTTGGCAAGTCAATTCCAGACAGATCTAGGTTCCAGCTTCGGCGTAATTCGTATATTGCACACACGACACACCCCTCTACCCGAATCCGAAACCGAACCCAAAACTTCAAGAGTCTACAGGCCAAAGCAACAAACCCAACACGGAAAACAGCGTCTCCTCGGCAAGCACAGGGAGCGCCCCCTGTGATCCGAGAGTGACGAAGTAGCCTGGCAAGACGGGGTGAGGGATTTCAGGACCTACGCAAGGGGCTTAGGCTAAGGGGTTATGGGCACAAGGGCCCAACGAGTCTGTCTGAGCCCGTCCACCGTGATGGTTTGCGGAAGTCGAAAAAACTTGCCGAAGATCGGCCGGAGTTTATGGATCTGTCGTCGCTCGTGAGCCCTGAAGCCCCACAGGCTTCCTTTTTGGCAGGGCTGCTTACTAATCACTGGTGCCACCGCCCAGATGCCCTGCCCCGGCAGGAAGCACAGAGAACCAGGAACTACTGTTGATGGACAAAATCCTGCATGACCTTATATACCTAAACTATGGGATTTATGGTACTATACTATATTAAGGTCATGCAGGATTTTGTCCATCAACCGTATGACTGCGACGGCAAACCTGGTGCAAGTTCACATCCGGTCCAAATTTGAAACCACTGCCCTGCAAATTCAAATGCTGAGGCCCCCAATACCCGGACTCGTCAGTGGCAGCAGGCTCTGGAGAACTTGGATCCGCGCCGGCATTGAAAGCGCCGTCTTCGATGCAATGAGGATTCTCCTCCTGGGGCACGGCTGGGCCAAGGTTTGACCACTGCAGCCAATACTATTATTAGTACTACTATTGCTATTACTCCTATTACTACTATTATTGTTATGCTATTACTATTATTATTATCGTATACACCTCATGCCTGCAAGGTGCCGGCAACAGCTAAGGAGGTTGCGATCGTTGCGCAGGCGGTCTTTCTGATTGTGACTCCGGCCAAGATTACAGCAGTGGCTGCCAGCAATACGATTATCGCTATGGATAGAGATCTGAAGACTCTCGGTTTGAAATGTCACAACTCCTTGTCTGCATGACACGGTCAGTATTTTCTTCGTTGTTGTTGTTGTTGTCGTCGTCGTCGTGGTTGTTGCCACCTCGTTGTCAGCATCACCCGCAACAGTTTGGCTGCGAAATGTACATACGGATCTGTAGCACAAGATGAACTTGTTTCAACGTCACCGTTCGTGGGATTGCTCCTCAGCCCCCGACTTCAACTTTCAGGCCTTGACATTGGGCAATCTCGGGTTTGGGAGTGGGGGCTCACCATTTCGAATGGCCCCATCCGCGCAAAAACTACTCAAAATCAAAACATGCTTGCGTCCCGTAGCTTCGGCCCAAAACCCGACAGCTTGCGCGCCTCGATGACCCATAAGCCGGCACCTCCTCCGGTACCCACAAGCGTCTCAAGGAAGGTTTGCACCTCGGTGCACCAGCGGAACGAAACCACGAATCTTTGTGAGATTTCGTGAGCCCTACCCAAACTCTGCAAAACCTACCAGGTCCCGAGCTGTCTGCGGCGTTTCGCCGAGACCTCGGAGTGGCTACGGCGGCTACGGCATCAACGAGTCCTTCGAAAACTCGAACCGCGCACTCCTTAAACCTTCTTGCGACCCTTCAATAGAATCTGGTGCGGCGTTAACAACTCCAGCTTGCAGTCTTCTGGCTAGGAAAGAGATGAGCAAACCGCTCGAAAGAGATTAGAGACTGTCAGACAGAGGAGCGCAAGGCTCGAAAGGAACGAGGGAATTTCAGGAGGAGCAAAGCGCTCGAAGGGGATTAGAGACTTCCCCAAGTCCGACTGCTCGGACGCGGCAAGACTTTACTTTAAATTCACCATGAGTGTCGATCAATTCCAAGTCAGCTTCGTTTCACGATCAGCCGAGGTTCAAGTCACCCCATTTGTGACGCTCCCCGACTGGAGCTGGACCCCCTCCAGAGTGTTGCCGAACCTTCTCGGATACTCCTCGTTCTCTCTAGATCGGTAAGTGAAAGCCCTGTAGAACCAATGGGGTAGAGGCTGCTGCTGTTATGCTGTAACCATATGGGGGACTACAACGGTGCCACCACAGTAGCCAAAGCTGCCGTCCCACGGATACAAGCGGCTTCGAAGTCAGCTAGAAAATGCTCCACCCGAAGTCTTCCTATGTCTTAACACAACATGTCAGTCACGATAATTGCCAAGCGGATTTAGAACAGGATTCATGAGACAAGCTCGGATCTTTCTTCCGCCAATCCGTCTGAGAAGCCCGAACTGAGCACCTTCATTGACCGGAAGCCCGAACGCCACCATGAAACCCCGAAGTCCTGGTTAAGGCTATTGCCTCCGGGAACCCGGTAGGCTGTGAGGAGCACCGGCACCCTCGTCTCCGCCCAGTGCCTCTTGCGATCTGCTGCCGTTGCATCTTGAAGGCAAGCAAGGGTCAAACGTAGTTTGGAGTTGCTGGCATGTGGTTCGACGGTGATGGTGGTGGAAATCCTGGTGGCTGTCGGTGTCCCGATTTCGTGCTTGTGGTTGTGCATTTGCGGCGGCACCAACACCCGCACCAGCATTGCAAACAATCAACCCACCGACTATTTAAACCGCAACTGCAGCATCACGAGCACCAGCAGCAGCATCAGCAGGATCAGCACCAGATAGCACCAGCACCTGCAGAAGCACCAGCAACACCAGCAGCGCCACCACCACCACCACCATCACCGCCGCCACCAACACCACAACCGCTGCCGTCAAAACAACAACAGCAACAACAACAACAACAACAACAACAACCACCACCACCAACAACAACAACCACCACCACCACCACCACCACCAACAACAACAACAACACCAACACAAACATACACAAACACAACACAACACACAACAACACAACATAAA
>CAJNDV010000203.1:22009-46399 GCA_905221635.1 Symbiodinium sp. CCMP2456
CCCTACCCTAAACCCCTAAATCCCTAAACCCCATAAACCCCTACACTGGCCCTACCCTAAACCCTAAACCCCTAAACCCCTAAACCCCTAAATCCCTAAACTGGCCCTACCCTAAACCCCTAAATCCCGAAGTCCCTAAACCCCGAAATCCCTAAATCCCTAAATCCCTAAACCCCTAAACCCCGAAATCCCTAAACTGGCCCTACCCTAAACCCCTAAATCCCTAAACCCCTAAACCCCTAAATCCCTAAACTGGCCCTACCCTAAACCCCTAAATTCCTAAATCCCTAAACTGGCCCTACCCTAAACCCCTAAACCCCTACATCCCTAAACCCCTAACCCCTAAATCCCTAAACTGGCCCTACCCTAAACCCCTAAACTGGCCCTACCCTAAACCCCTAAACCCCTACATCCCCAAACCCCCCAAACCCCAAAAAAAGGTCCCCGGCCTCCTCCGGTTGCAGGTCCGCGGTCCCTGGGCTTCGGGGCTCTTGGAGTGTTCCTGGGGCGCTCTACCATATGAACAGGGTTCAGGGTTTAGGGTTTAGGGTTCAGGGTTTCGGGTTTAGGGTTTAGGGTTTAGGGTTCAGGGTTTAGGGTTTAGGGTTCGGGGTTTAGGGTTTAGGGCTCAGGGGACCTCTTCCTTGAAGGGTTGGGGGATTTTAGGGCTGCTTGCAAAAGAGCGGCTCAGTGCTTCTGGCTTTCGGGCAGCTAACATCCTCTTCTACAACCCTCTGCAACCCTCTGCAAAGCCCTTCCAAGCCGCTGTAGCATCCTCAAGTCAAGTTGAGACCCTACAAAGCCCTGACAAAACCCCACCCTACACCCTAAACCCTAAACCCAGAGGCCAAGCTCCGAGCCTGCTTCCGGAGCTGGGGCCTTGCTGAAGCTCTCGGCACCTCAGAGGAGTTCCAAAGGGCGCTAGGACACGTTGCTAAACCCTAAACCCTAAACCCTAAACCCTAAACCCTAAACCCTAAACCCTATGATCCTAAACCCTGCTAGCGCTCTGTTTTTTTCTGAAAAGCTGGAGAGGGGCCTCCAGAGCCATGGGCCATGGCCATCATGGCACTGGCGGAGCCGCTGAAGGAGTTTGGGTCCGTGCCTGGCCGAGACGTAGGGTGTAGGGATTACGGTTTAGGGTTTCGGGTTTAGGATTTAGAGTTTAGGGTTTAGGGTTTAGGGTTTAGGATTTAGGGTTTAGGGTTTAGGGTTTCGGGCTTAATGGTGCGGGATTGTCCGTCGCATCGCACCACGAAAGATTCTCCCAATTGCTGGCGGCACCTCGAGCAAACTGCTGGTCGTAGTCCATTGAAGGTTGGGTCGCTTGGCCACCGGGTATATCAAATGCTCCCGTGTTGAAGCCGTAGTCATAGCCGGCAGCGCCGTATGCACCAGGTTGACCTCAGGGTACGTTGCTGCAAAACACCCGACACTATGCCCACCACCAACATCCAATACAACAACGGCACGACACGCCTGGAACAGGAAAGGAAAGTTGGACATACGGATAAGCAGATAGCAGATATGCAAACACAGATATACAAAAAAATGATAGGCGCATGCATGCGTGTATGTATATCCATACATACACCATCTATCATATATCAGGACCTTATCAGGATTACACAGTGTCCTTCTGAAACCCAGGCGCTTCCAAACTGCGCCATGCTGGCATCCGGAAAGCTGCTGGAAAGGCCTCCACCGAGTCCCCCGAAGTCCTCCGTGCTCATGCCTTGCCCCTGGGCCCCCGAAGGGGCCCCGAAGGGGTCGCTCGAATCCCCGGGGTCGGAAGCAAAGCCGGAGGAGGCCACGCCGAAGCTTCCACCGAACTCCCCGGCGCGGTAAGCTGCCGCCGCTGCATCTGCCTCTGCCCAGTCGTTCTGTGGGTGCCCGAAGCTCGGTGTCATCGCCACCTCGGGCTGAACCTCAAATGCATCGGGCTGTGACTCCTTCTTCCGGCGACGATGCTTCTTGTGCGAACTGCTATGGCTCTCCGGCACGGTGTCTGAGTCGGGGGGCGATGGGGACACGCCTGACACACCCGAGAATGTCCGTGAAAACTCCGTCGAAGCCGAGGGCGACCCGATCTGGAGCTCTGCATAACGAACGGCAACTGCAGAAAAGCGCTCGTAGGCTGCCATGTCGCCCTTCTCCACCGCTTCTGCTGCTGCATGCTGCCACTGGGCCAGCATCGACTCGAAATGCGCCGTTGCCTCCCCGGCTTCCGGAGAGCCTGGCCCAAAAGGGGGTTTCCGAAAATAGGGGACCCCAATATAGTTCCCCAAATAATAGGATCCTTATTATAAGGACACCAGAATAAGGATATAGTACCCCAAATAATAGGATCCTTATTGTAAGGACACCAGAATAGGGTACCCCCAGCTTCCGGAGAGCCTGGCCCATATTTGGCGATGAACCCTAAACGCCTAAACCCCTAATTAAACCCTAAACCCCTAAACCCTAAACCCCTAAACCCTAAACCCCTAAACTGCCCTAAACCCTAAACCCCTAAACCCCCTAAAGCCGGAGAGCCTGGCCCATATTGGGCGATGGCGCTTTGCACCGCAGCCGCCAAGTTTTGCAGCGCGGGCTCCGAGAGCTCCCCTGGACCCGAGTCGGGAGCCGGCGCCTCCGCCCCAAAGCCACCGAAGCCTGGGCTGCTGCTGTTTAGGGTTTAGGGTTTGGGGTTTAGGGTTTAGGGTTTAGGGTTTAGGGTTTAGGGTTTAGGGTTTGGGGTTGGGGAATCTAACTTAACTTACCAAAATGGGGGTACATAGCAAATATGAGGGTATCCTTCTTAACGAAATTGAAGCTCCTGAACAGCAACCCAGAAGCTCGAGCTTCCACCGCCGCCGCCAGTGCTGCCAAAGCCGAAGGCCCCGGCATCGCGGCTGGCCGAGGGCTTCGTGAGAAAGACGTACTCTGCGGGGCCTTGGGGAAAGCGGACGTTCTCTTTGGTCAGCTCCTTCCAGGCATCCACGATCTTCGCGCCTCCCGGGCTCCCCGCCGCCTCGTAGTATCTTCCCCACTTGTCTAAGAGCTCCAGGGTGATCGAAAGTATCGACTCGATGTCTTCCGGAGCTGCCTTGTTGGAGAACACGGAGGTCGGGCGTCTCTTTCGCCGCTCTTTCTCCTGAAAACACGAAACACAAAACCGCCGGAGACCAGCAAACCAGAAGCTAGCGGCTAGAGGCTTCGTGGCTTCGGAATGGAGGCAACCTGTGACCACCCTAAACCCTACACCCTAAACCCTAAACCCTAAACCGAAGCACCCGGAAGGCCTTGGTCTTCTTGGCAATGTTAATGAAGAACTTCAGCTCCCTGGAGAGGGCTTCTGCAAGCTGGCCATCCTTTACATCCATCAGGAAGTCAAGCACCTCAGTCAGCCGCCAGACGAGGAAACAATGCAGATAAATCCACATCGACCCTTGTGGAATACAGCGTGTATCTCTCTCCTTCCCTCTCCATATACATTATATACATATATCTATATATACATATATATATACACACATACATACATAACTTTGCTTATAGTTCTGGCGGTAGGACAAGTTAGAGTCCCCTATCTACTCATTCACCGAAACTTGGCATACTGATAGATTGATGTCGAACAGTAGACCTCCATCTGAATACCGTCTGCATCCTTGTCTGGGTTGAAAAAATTAGGAAGGTCTTTAGGGATATAACTTCATTGCACATGCAAACTTGTCGAAGCAACATGATTCTACCTTGTGCTCGCCTTTGTAGCCATGGAGAGTGCTGTGCTCTACACTGTGTAGACCTTGAACCACAACCCCCAAAACCCTGTACCTAATCCTTACGAAACCCTTCAACCCCTACCCTAAACCCCAGGGAACCTAAACCCTAAACCCTAACCCCTACCCTAAACCCCAAGAAACCTACAACGAAACCCTCCAGACGAGTACCCTAAGCTGATCCGCCCTCGTACCTTCCCTAAACCCTAAACCCTCAACCCTAAACCCTAAATGCTGAACCCTAAACCCTCAGCTCCGGGCGCGCATCATCGCAATCTTGCCGGACGCCGGCTCGCTCCTGGGCTCCGACTCGGCTCTAGGGTTTAGGGTTTAGGGTTTAGGGTTTAGGGTTTAGGGTTTAGGGTTTAGGGGTTTTTCAATATACAAAAAATGCACTACGATGGTTATTGTTATGTTCTAGGTTATACAGCTTAAACACCTCCTAAGATAAAGTTCATTGTGATTCCTGTGGCGGCTATGGTGATTGCGAGATCTGCCCGCCTTCATCACTGTGACCCCTGCTGCTGTTGCCTCAACAGTTACATCTCGTGCTTTGTACCATTCACGCTTTGCCAACTCATCCTCTACCTATCGACGACTCGACGACTGCAGAGCGTGAGGGCTCAGCTTTAAGTCGGGGCTGCATCGATGCCCTGGGATCCTCAACTTTTGCCAGGGCACGGGTCTTTCAGGCATCGCAAGCAACGGGATACGACCGCATTGCCCGCTCCCCAGCGGGACAGGTCATAGAGCCTGGGGGCCACTCATCACTCTCAGTGTTCAAACAGCAGATGGCTAGGAAAAGGCACGATAAGAGTGAGGAGTGAGGACGTGGTGATGATGACGACGTGATGTTAGTTGTGGTTATGCTCTGCGCTGCTCCTGTCTGAAGTCGACGGTGCTGACCGTGATGGGGACGATGCTAATCACGAAGTTACTGATAAGCAACGAGATGGTGATGGTGACGATGACGATGATGACAATGACAATACTAGTGATGATGATCACGGACGACGAGCACGTCCACGTCGGCGGCGGCAGCCTGCCGCTGGGAAGCGACACTTCTGCAAGCCGAGGTGCCGCAGAAGCTCTTGCTGCACGCTCTCCGAATCCAGCTGCGAAGGGCTTCTGGCGAT
This sequence comes from Symbiodinium sp. CCMP2456, assembly GCA_905221635.1. Lineage (NCBI taxonomy): Eukaryota > Dinophyceae > Suessiales > Symbiodiniaceae > Symbiodinium > Symbiodinium sp. CCMP2456. The sequence goes on from CAJNDV010000203.1 coordinate 26,907, forward strand.
TTCCTGGTCATGAAGCTGGGATGTTGAAATGCTGGAGCAAGCAGGGTCCACCCTGCTGACCGGCTATATGATCCTCTTCATAGCTACTTTCACTAGGATAAGATCGGAGACCAGGTCACCTTGATGATGTCTTCGAGCAACGAGGTGCTCTCCAGCACTCCAGGCGACAGGGGAGACCTTTCTGCAAATCGCTTTGAAGGGGCGTCGGGTTCAACATATCCTTACTTTCTCAGATCCCGGCCCACCATCGGAGGCCATGGCCCAGGGCACATGTCAATGTGTGTACAAACCCCCAAGGGAACTTCGGGGAGCTGTAGGGGGACTTTGGGGAACTTTAGGGGAACTTTGGGGAACTTTGGGGAACTCTAGGGAACTTTTGAAGGGTTTGGGTCCAAAGTTGGGGAGAGCTGACAGGAGCATCGCCAGAGCGAGACTCTGAAGAGGTGAAGAGGTGGTTGACAAGTTTCTCCAACTGCACATTTGCCAGCCGAGACTGGTTGCTGCGTCAGAGTTTCGGGAGTGCCCCCAGCTTTTCGCCAGGGGTGCGTGGGACTTCCGAGGTTCTGAGGGAGGGACTTTCGTTCCAGGCGCTCCAACCTCTACGAGTAAAGCAGCAACATCACGCAGCTCTCGAAGTTTGGAAACACGGGGCCCCCTAAACCCTAAAAAACCCGAAAGGGCCCCTGGTCTTTCTGAAAGTCCCATCGGAACTCGAAAGTAAGGCCGCGGCTTCCCGTTGAGAGCCTGAGCTGAGCAGCTGACACTTCACGATGCTCCGATTCGACGGAACAAGGCCGCTTCAGGGGATTAAGGGTTTTGGGGGTTTAGGGTTTAGGGTTTAGGGTTTTGGGTTTAGGGTTTAGGGTTTAGGGCCGTTTAGGGTTTAGAGGGATCGCCGAAGCAAAATGGTGGCGACGGTCAACTCACCTGAGGAGCACGAGAGGGAGGCGAGCTTCCGGGCGGCCGGCATGTTCTCATTTCCAAAATTGCCATAACCGGAGAGCTCGCTTCCACCTGCCGGGAGCTCGGAGCTCGTGATTTAGGTATCCCATTGAAGGCTCTCTAGCCGGTGCGCCTGCGTTCCCATACCAGGTGTAGGCGTAGCCTGGGTTGCAGCAAAGTTGGGCTCTACGTCAGACAGGTGAAGATGCTCTGCCATAAATCAAAAGCAGAGATGTTGGCTTTCCATCCACGGCTCCTTGCAAGGCTTGAGGCCAGGAGCAATGTACCCTAAAGCCTAAACCCTAAACCCTAAACCCTAAGCCGCAATGGAAGGCACCGCACCTCTGTGATCGGATCCTCCGCCACCGTGCTTGTCTCACTGACATCGGTGGTACTGCCTGAGTCTATCAAGGCTGGCCAGGGCCAACAAGCAAAAGGCTGAGTGACGGACTGCCATCTGCAGCCAGCGTTCCTTTAGGTTTTGGGTTTCTGTAAGGGTCTATTGGCTTCCATAAATGTTCAGACTCTCTTGGCTTGCTCACAAGTCAACTGAAGATTGGACTCTCATCTTCCCTAGCCCGGTCTCCTTTCAGCAAGCCTGGGTCGATTTCGTCCAGCCTAGGCCAGGCGTAGGATTCAGCAGCCGAGCTTTCATGCGGCAGTGGATCAGCGGAACCCTCTAACCCCAAAAAACCTACACCCTGAGCCTGAAACCACATCCTAAACCCCTACGCCCTAAACCCCAAAACTCCGAGTCAAAATCCTTGGGCAAGAGCTGGAGTGGCACGTGTATATACGCCGGGACATCGGCCGCCTCGCCTACCCAGCGGGGCTTCTTAGAAACTAGCCGTTATTTGGGTTTCGGGTTTGCTTTGTTTAGGGTTTTGGGTTTCGGTCGTTGTCCGGATTCTGTCAGAGTTTCTTTAAACCGACGGCAAATGCTTTCCAGGGTTGTACAAAGGGGGGTCGCCCGCTGTTCCCGACCGGCCTGTTTCGTCAGAGGGCGCCGGCAAGCCCAGATGCAAGTCGGACTGGGCAGCGACACTCACTGCAGAAGCCACGGTTAGGGTTTAGGGTTTAGGGTTTAGGGTTTAGGGTTTAGGGTCCATGCACAACTCGAGGCGAGGCAGCCGAGGCAGATGCCACATCCGGAAGTGTGGACTGCATCGGCATGCGGTAGGACTCTGGGAAGAAGTACATGTCCTTCCAAGGCTCACAGGGAGAACCGCGACGTCTGCCGACAACTTGCCAGGAACAGCCACCTCAGCACCCTGCCTTTGGGTCGCCACCAGACATAACGGCTGTCGCCTCCGGAAGACTTCCAGATACCAACACCAAATCAAGGCCAAAGCAATGATGACCTGTAAGTACGAGGCCGGAATCTTATCCTCATCCTACCTTCTTCCACATCCCTCTTCCTCGTCGCCATCCTAATCTGCATCTCCATCATCATCACCACCATCATCTTCACTATCGTCACTACTACCCTTCACCCTACCTGAATGACCAGACAGAAGTGGCCCGACACCTGCGGTGGTCGCACGGACGAGAAGGCGTCGTAGTTTGTCCCTGTGCAGTGGCCGCAGCTGGTATTCCTCTTTCCCTCCCAGAGCGATCGACCCAGATAGCCCCTTCCCCATTGTTGTCAGGATACGCCTTACATCACAGGCTACTTAGGCCCCATATGTTCCTGGGCTCTCTGGGGAGAGAGCTCGGTGCCCTGCCGCTCCATTCCTCCAGGCCAGGCGGCGGCATGAGCAACCGGTCTTCCTGGCATTGGGGCTTCATCTGGAAACCTCTCCCTCTCTCGAGCCTCCACGATGGCCTTGCTCTCTAACATGACAGAAGCCTGGGATCCGTCGGTGGACCCCAAGTACAAGCTTAGATTCACCACCTGGCCTTCGAAGAAGGTGCCTGCAACAGGGTCGATGTGCCATTCTGCACTGCCCTTTCTGCTTCCACAGATATCTTTGTACACCTTAGACTGACCTTAGAGAAGCCCTGCCAGACTCTGGAGCCCTTGAAGAAACCGTTTAGAAGCCGCAAAGCTTGTGCTGGCCTCTTTCTGGTTCGCCTTCCCACCTGAAGACGGGCTCGATGGGAGCTGCAGGTTTTTTGGGGGGCCTCTCCGCAGACCCCCCTTCTCGTCTGGGGTCTGCGATTGTCGGTTTGGGGTTTAGGGTCCAGGGTTTGGCGCCTCCCAGAGCCAGAGTTTCGCTGATAAGGGCCCAGACAGGGTTCCCTAATGTTCCTTGTAGTAGCATAGACCCCCTCGAGAAATTACAACGTAACAATGAACCCCAACATAAGGGGGTTTCCGAAAATAGGGGACCTTAAAGTACCCTAAATAGTAGGATCCTTATTAGAAGGACCCCCAAACAAGGTACCCTAATTTTCGGAAACTCCCATAAGGTATAAGGGCATGTGCGGCAGCTGGACAGCAATGGCGTGCTAGGCTTCCCACGCTTGAGCTTCTGCCTGCAGCAAGTGTCATAATGAGATGGAGATTTGGGGGGTTCCGAAAATTAGGGTACCTTATTTTGGGGTCCTTATAAGAAGGATCCTATTATTTAGGGTACTATATTAGGGTCCCCTATTTTCGGAAACTCCCATTTGGGGCATGCTATACCCTCGTTGTATCAGTGAGCCCTCTAAGGATATGAGGGGAACCCGAAGGAGTAGCAACAGCATTACGAAGGCTGTCTTGCCATGTCAATCGGAGATTGTACGGTTCCATGTGCTAGGTCTCAAATCTGTGGCTGAGGCTCAACGGACCGCCGACCCAAAACTCTAAACCTTGTAATTCTGGACCCCCAACCCTAAAACTGAGACACTAAATACGCCAGCTTTCGGAGAAGCTTCCAGGTCACCCTAGGATTAGGGTTTAGGGGTTCAGGGTTCAGGGTTGAGGGTGTCTGACGATCCTGTTGGGAGAATAGCCGAAGTTTCACATCAGCAGTCAATGATAACTGCTGACATAGGGGGCTTAGCAATTACAATTGGGTTTGGGTGTGTAGCATCTTGTACGAAATTTACTTAGGGGCTGCAAGGGAATACTGCTATTCCGACCCCCATATTTACCCTGCTGCCGCTGCATGTTGGGCGGATGCCTTCCATCAGCTTTCGAAGGAGCTGCCTAGGCGGAAGTTCAGCAACAGGAGCTTCGACACTGTATAATTTTCAGAGCCCATGCCCTAAAAGCATAAACCCGAATCTCCAACCCTGATTGCTAACACCCACCTCCCCCACATCCTACTTGAGGGATTGCTGTTGTAACACGTATCAAAGTTCAAGGAAACGCTTATTTGGCACCACATGGGGGTTTCCAAAAATAGGGGACTCCAATATAGTACCCTAAATAGTAGGATCCTTATTATAAGGACCCCAAAGTAAGGTACCCCTATTTTCGGAAACTCCCACATCTACACTACCAACAAACATCTCCAGAGCCACTTGGCACCAGGCGCTGCGGAGTTCTTCACGTCTGTGCGCATAGCCGCAGCTAGGGTTCGTGCACCTTGGACTGGCGGTTTAGGGTTTAGGGTTTAGGGTTTAGGGTTTAGGGAACGAGGTGCCGGGTCTCATAGAAGTATCATAGTATCATGGAGTATCCGAATCGACACAAAGCGAACCAAAGCCTCAGAGAGACCAGGCACCACCCCGTTTTTGTCCTAAACCCCTGAACCCTAAACCCTAAACCCTAAACCCTAAACCCCTGAACCCTAAAATAGACCCTAAACCCTGAGGCCCCAAACCCTAAGCCACTCTCCTTGCTCTCCTTGGCTTCTTCTGCTCGGCCTCTGTGAGTCTCCAGCTTGGAGGAGCTCCCGGGAGCATTGCGACCTGCCTTCCGATACCCGCCTCCGAATCTACCCTAAATAGTAGGATCCTTATTATAAGGACCCCAAAATAAGGTACCCCTTATTCTCCTAAACTCCCACAGTCTATTTCCCAAAAGTCCCGCAAAGGGCCTCCTCCTTTTCAGGATTGCTCCCGCCCCAGCCGAGTGGAACTCTTTCGGGAGAATCCCGCTTCTGGCTGCCAGGGATGCGTGCACGACATGGCCGTGCAGTACAGCGCAAGATGAAGACCGATTCGGCGCCGAAGTCGGCCGCGGCCTTCCCCGGTGACTTGAAAGCCGAAACGGGCGACGTGGCGGTGCTCACGTCGCCCTTCTCGGCTCAAGGCGCAGAAGGCCACGGCCAACTTCGGCTTCCTGCTCCTACTCCGTCTGGCAAGCAGCACCCCGCGCTGTGAAGCGAAGCCATGAAGGACTTCTGCACCAGGCCGCAGAAGGAGCGCGTTTCGCAGCTGGACAGGCCTTTGCGGTCAACGGCAACTTCTTTCAAAATGGCCTGAAGTCCTTCCCCAGGGAACCGATTTAATGGCGCATCAAATCGCTCCGCCGAGGAGGAACTTGTGGGGCATATTGAGAAAAAGCTCCAGTTGATCGTGAAAGTCGTTGAAGGCGGCTTGTCAAGAAATCAAGCGACCGGCTCCCCGACTGCGGCCATCAAGATGCCTGCGAGTACGTCTGCTTGCCAGCCGGAAACAGCACTGTTGCCAGCAAGCAAGAGAAGCAGGCACACAGACGTGGTGCATGTGTATGTATGTGTGTATGTATGTATACATATATATATATATATATACTCTATATATATATATATATGTATATATATATATATGCATCTCAATATGCGAATACAATGAATCTACATAATATGCAAAAACATGTGTGGAAATATACATAGACCTATACAACTATGCATACGGAAAACATGCACAGCATACACGCAAGGGTTGTTCACGTCGATGCCACCTTGCTGGTTGTTGCACTTTCAGGGCCTGTACATGGAATTGCAGATCCGCCTGCAACGCGCTGCATAGCTGGATGCGTCTGCGCGCAGTTGGTGAGAGGTCCTCGTATACATCTGCCTGTCTGTCTCTATCTGTCTCGAAGACTACATAATGATTATCGTACAATAACTTACTATAGTCGACTATAAATACTTTAATATACTTTCATATACTTTATTATACTATGATATATATATATATATATATATTTGTATATACTACTATATACTTTATAAGATACTATTTATGCACGATAACAACAGGTCACTTTACCCGGATAGCCAGGGCCCGCACTGTCCCTCAGTTAGGAGCTGCCTGCAGAGCTTTGTGCAGCGCAAGTCGGGCCTCGCAGAAGGAAGCGTAAGAATGATGTAGGGGAGTAGGGATTAGGGTGTAGGGCTTAGGGGTTAGAAGATGTAAGGGAGTAGGGATTAGGCTACGGGTTTGAAAACTTCTCAGGGCTTTGTGGAGTTTTGAGTTTGGGGTTCGGGGTCGAGAATTTAATGAGCTTTATGGTGACCGTCTCGACTGTTTTGAGTTGTATCACCTTCTATATGCGATTGAAGAGTTCGGTAGGTTCTATGAAGGCTCTCTCTCGGGATGACGACAGCTACTTGAAGATGAAAGGTGCAAGATCCATTTCAGTATGCAGGTGTCTACAAGGCATGTCTAAAGTCTTGGGGTCTGAACGGTAGGGTTTAGGGTTTAGGGTTTAGGGTTTTTAGGGTTCAGGGTTTAGGGTTTAGGGTCTAGGGTTTAGGGTTTAGTCTCATGTCTGGCTCAAGATTTCGGGTTTGGGGTTGACGCTTCAGGAGCTGGGGCTCTTGCTGTTGAACGAAAAGGGTTCCGGCTTTGGGATGCTTTGGGCCTGTAGGCCTTCTTCAGGGGATAAAGATCTGCTTATGAAAACAGAAACCACAGAAAGATGCATGAGAAGTACTGATATCAGAGGAATCGTAGCCATGGCAGCTATAAGAGTGGTGGGACATCTCATAGGCCTAGTGGCCTAGTAGGCCGCCCCGTGGCAGAGCTTGAGAAATGCTAGAGGACCAACAGCGATGTGGCAAACGCATCACAACAATCACAATCAGACCAATAGCTCTGGCGCTATTGACGGGTCAGAACTGCTTAGAGCTGTGGTCTGTGGCAGCGGATACATCTCAGCCGCAGGCAAGGGTTTCAGCTCATCCTCTCCATGTGCAAAGGGGCATTGCAAACCTGTCCACGGCTTCTCAACATCAGAGGCCCCCCTTCAGTCGTCATAAACCCAAACCCTACACCCTAAACTGCCCTGAAACCCTAAACCCTAAACCCAGAACCATAGTCGTCTCAGGCGCTGCTCTCTCCGTACCGTGGCGGCCTTTGGCGCAGATACCCAGAAGCTGAAATCGGCACAGCTTGGTCTTCGAAAACCTAGGTCGCAGCTTGGCGCGAAAGTATAGTAGAGTGTAATACAGTTGTATTTCGTCTCATATAGTATGCTATCGTGTCGTGATCGTGTCGTGTCGCATGTATCGTACAGTTGGGTCAAGCATAGTATCGTATGGAATGGTATAGTAAGCAGTAGCCTACAGCATTGCATAGCATAGCATAGCATAGCATGGCATAGCATAGCATAGCATAGCATAGCACGACACGACACAGCACGGCACAACACAGCACTAGCATAGCATAGCATCGCATGGGAAGGCAGGGTAGGGTAGAGTAGCGCAGCGTAGAGTGTAGTATAGTATATTATAGTATAGCATAGTATAGTATAGCATAGTATATGTAGTATATACTCCTGTGTGTTCTAGCATGTCGTTCGCTGTGAACTCTGCTTCGCAGCGGCCGACACCAACCCTGCTCCGCTGCTCCGGGTGCCCGGCTGACTGGGACGACCTTGGGCGTTTGGCTTCAGGGCCGGCACGGAACTTGCTGACCTGAAGAGTCGCCAGTCACAAGCTGACACGCCAGGAGCCAGGAACAGAGGCCCCGAATCTGGCAACACAACCATGGAGCAACAACATAAAGTAAGAAATGATGGTATGTACTCATTGTCCTCTGAAACACTGGGTGTGTGTGTGCGCGCGTGCATACATGATAACTTGTGGAACGCAATAACTGGCGACGAGGTGGCAGTTGCAGAAACTGAGGAAACCAGAATAATCGGACACCCGAATAGAAGGACACCTAAGTAAGGCAATGTACCCGTAGGTTCAAGGAACTCCAAATAGTTCCCGTAAAACTCCTACGAAAGTCTCTTTAAAGGATGGAGCTCCCATACAAGTATGGCACGTTCTGACAACGAAGTCTCCCACGTCATCGGAGAGTCAGCCGCCAAAGAATCCCACAAGCCTTAGGTTCTTGGGCTTTCGGTTGTGAGTCTTGGGGTTGATGGGCTTGCTCAGTGTTACAGGACGCCAAGAACCAGACGTGGAAACTCGGAAAAACTGGCTTCTGCTGCTGAGTGTCTCTATCCCCCAAGGAACGTCGCAGTGCTAGCTGGCGGGCACTTTCTTCGATCCAACGGCTGCAGACATCACCCAACAGTCCAACCCTCATACTAAATATAGGCTTGTATGGCTATGTATATATATGTATAGAGAGAGAGAGAGTATGTGTGTGTGTATATATATATATACACTGAAGCCAAACAGGATTGAATAGAGGCGAGAGAAGAGAGGTTCGAATCTGTTCTATCACAGCATGCCTTCCAGATACCAGCCAAGAGTTCGCACAGCGGTGCATGCGGCTTGGGCAACTCCTGGTGCGCGATCTGCTTGTGAACGACCTTTTGCGTAGGACATAGGAGAGATGGAAGCTTGCACTGCAACCAGGCAAGCCAAGCGCGTCTCCGCTTCTCTGGTCTACAAGTAGGCTCAGGGTGCCACCATCAACTCAACCATGTCGCAGATCTTGTCGCCAGATGCGCTGGCCTACATCACCAACTACACATCGGAAAGTACGGACACACAAACCAGTGCAGCACGATGCGCACCACAATGCAAGAACGATAAGCCTCGACAGCATCCAGAAGGAAGGCAGGCGAGTTCGCGTCTCGCGATGCCTCTGCCCATCGACGAAAAGCTGTGAACTGCTGTCCCGGCCAGAACAGCGCGGCGCACTCCGACGCCCTGCTTAGCAACACTCGGTTCGACTTGATACGTCCGTTATGCAGACTGCAAGGATGATCTTAGCTCGATCTCAGCATATGGTACCGTACCACAAGTTGCCCCATGTAAATTAAACGGGGTGCAGCTCCTGGCAGCAGAGTGAAATGCAACACCTGGGGCCGGAACCCTGTACAGCACGTCGCGGAGGGCCGGGCCCTGGGAAACATCGGACAGCCCAGGACGACCACGACGGATGCTACTGACCTCCTGCTCGGTTTAGGGTTTAGGGTTTAGGGTTTAGGTACTAACATACCGTTGCCACAACCACTACAACGACGACGACGACGACAATCAAAACGACAACGAGAACCACAAGCATAACCACAACAACATCATCAACAACAACATGATGTGGAGCATGTGTGTCATGGGCATTGTGTTGGAAATGACCGTGGCGGTTGACAAAGCAATATCAATGCAATCAACAGTAGTCATAATATCTGCAGCACAGGCCTCAAACATGGGTACCAGGTGAAGTAGTGCACATCGAGGCCTTGCATGAGGCACGCCACACAAGCGGATTCTTTTGCTTCAGGCGAGGGTGGGCTTGCTTTCGAGGAGCACAGGCTTGAGGCTTTGGCAGTAGTAGTAGTAGTAGTAGTAGTAGTAGTAGTAGTATCATTAGTAGTAGTCGTCGTAGTAGTCGTAGTAGTAGTTGTCGTCGTCGTCGTGGTAGCAGTAGCAGTAGTAGTAATAGCAGTAGTAGTAGTCGTCGTCGTCGTCGTCGTCGTAGTCGTGGTGGTGGTGGTAATAGTAGTAGTTGTAGTAGTAGTAGTAGTAGTAGTTAGTAGTAGTAGTAGTAGTAGTAGTAGTAGTAGTAGTAGTAGTAGTAGTAGTGGAGGTGGCAATAGTAGTGGGAGAAGTACTTAGCAGTCGTCGTGGTTGTTGTGGTGGTGGCTGCGAGACCAGCAGTAATTGTATTGTTGTTGATAACCGTAATGTCTATGCTTGTCACGATCTCCCACCTGGATGGAAAAGAACAACCAGCTGTGGAGCCTCCAGCTCCTCCGAAGATGGAAGAAAGAAGGAAAGACGCGACATTTTGGGCTCAGGCTCCAAAATCCCATATAAAAAGGCTTCGAATTTAAGAAACTCTTCATTGCAGTCCGACACCTGCGTGTTATCGGATCGTTTCGGGCCGTGTATCGGTGTGAGGCGGGCAACCTCTGGGACTTACCCGGTTTCTGCCTAAGCTCAAGTGCTGGGTCTAGGACTCTGAGGACATTCAGTGTATCAGGCGCTAGCAGGGCTGACGCGCAAGACTCTCGGAATCTTGGCGGGTTGAAACTCCGAAGTGAAATGCCTGTGATTAATTCGCTTGAGACAGCCCCGAATCTACTGATGGACCCGGCAAGCCTCGAGGTCGAAGACTCACTCACAGACTTTCCACCAAACTCCTCAAATCCACAGCCTTCGCAAAAAAAAATCACCATACAAAATGCTATGCCATGTCGGCCTGAGCATGGATCAGGAAGCGCTGGTAGGTTTGTGGGAAAACGGACCTCAAGCTTCAAACCCGAAAGTGTAAGATAGTGTAAGGCCCTAAATCCCTCATAAATGGCCCCGACACCTTACGGGGCTTCTGGTTGTGCCGCTCGCCGATTCCTTTAAAGCTTTAGGGTGTCAAGGTGTCGATGGCTTGTTGGACGTCAGGGCCCCAGGGCTTCAGCATGAGACGACGGGCTTTAAGGTTTGGGGCGTACTGGTTGGGGTTGATAAACCCTAAACCCCAAACCCTAAACCCTAAACCATGCTTCGTGCTGGGCATTGAAGCTGCATGGGATGAGGGACCTGTAGGACTCCACCCCCAGCAAAAACAAAACACTGTACCCGCTGCTTCCCTGGGCGAGAACCCCTAAGAAACCTCGATGTGAAGTTAAAGCCGCGACACCTCAAACCTGACCTAAGCCTACATCCTACACCCTTCTACCTCCACCCCAAAAACATTAGAGAATCCCAACACAAGTCCACACCAAAAAAACCGCGGAATGGACAATCAACCAGGCCTTTGTCTACTCCGGCTACTCCCCGGGCTCCACACACCTGGAGCCCGGCCACAGAAGCCGGCCCACGGAGTTCCTGGCAGTGAGGATAATTGGATTTAGGTGCTTTTTCCTGTTGGCAGGCCTTAGTAACTTAGGGTTTGTCCGACAACCATAACAACCATCAAGAAGTGAGTGATTCAGCCGACACATGGTGTACAATCCAAGGTGTCTGCATAAAAAGCGGGTGAACAGAGCAGACGCTTTGCGTCTAGGACAACAAAGGCTCGGGGGAGCGTAGTGTTCTTGCAACAAACGACTCTTGTCCAAGTCTGAGTTCAAGCTCTCAAGTTCTCAAGGTCGACATTGCCATATGCCATCTCATGTGGATCCAGGTTCAACTTTTCGCTTGGTTCCATTTGGAAGAGATGGCGAAGAAGCTCTTCCACGATGGCGTTGCCGCATGTATCTTATCCCTCTTGAGCAATCGCTCCGTGGCCGGACACATTAGCTTCCTCTCCGCAACTCGTTGCTTTTGATGACATTGGTCACAAGAACCAAAGAAAACCTTTGTCCGTCTTTGCGGTATGCAGTCCATTATGTTGAAAAGAAAATAAGAGAATCAAGCAAGATGTAGGCTGCAACAAAAGCCATAAGCAACTGAAACCTCGCAACCCCCACAACTCAAAACCGGAAGCCCGCACCCCTCAAGCCAAAGCCGGGCCGGGCCATGCCGGGCCTCTTTGGGTTCCATCCGGGCGCCGGCTGCATGTGGCCCTACCTCGAGCGTGCTTCCTCCAATACCGAATACAGTCATTCTCCATTCTGACAGCAGCAGGCAACCACAGGTGATGATTGAGGATAAGATGCTGATGAAGATGGCAATGATGCCCAGGATGACACTACTACGAGCCTTATTCTACTAGGACGACGAGGACGACGCAAGCTATGACGACTATGACTACGACTGTGATTGCGACGCCGCTACGACTGCGACTACGACACCGTCCACCGCCACCACCACTACTGACGCTTGTACTAGCCGCAATACGAGTAGAAAAAGTTTCGCCATTGTAGGAGAAACCATTGATCTTGGGCTTCAATCCAACAGCTGAGCTCGAAGCCAAGACTACTCTTGCCCCTGGAGGAAGGCCTTGACTCAGCACCTGTGCCACGCCGCAGGATTGAAGGCTCATTGGGGAGTCTAACTAACTGGTGCTTCTAGCTGCTGTGACTCTTGCTGTTGCCACCCAACTGGTACTTTAGACTTTCATCATTCATCGCCGTGCACCCATCGCTGTGGACCCTGCTGCATCGAGTGTGGCATGGCAATTAAATAGCAGCCACAATTTACGATTCGGTCTCCAGCGATAGTACACTCGACTAGGTCTGCGAAGATACAGCAGCGGCGACGAGGTTGCAACAACTTACACCCAAAGCCATAGCCGCACGCATTGCCTCGAAATCCAGTGATCGCTCAGCATCGCCCACTCCAACAAAGTGTACAACCTCCGCAGACACAATTGTGCAGACTGGAGCATGTGGGACGGCAAAGATCTCGATGCATCTTGATGCCAGCACTTCATCTTAAGCTATGTCGCGCTGCGGCGTTAAGAGTTCATGGTCTGCAGCTCCGCAGTTGCCCACCAAATCATAACTCCCCAGCGACGTGCTACCTCATCGATTCTATGAGCTTCGACCTGCGCGTTGTGCCCAATTCTGGTGAGCGGCTTCCTCGAACTGCATCTTTCAGACCAACGTGAACGATAAGTATGCATGTCAAACTAGAGCTAGATGGAGCCAGCAGAACCTGGAAAGAAACATGGTCATGGCCGACTTGAGGGACAATTGTTCCAACGAGAAGCCTCCGGGCGCAGTCCAATATCATCCAGTGCCGCTCGCACCGTGGCGGCACATGAAGCTCCACGAACCTTTGGGGCACTAAGGGATTGCTCTTTGAAGCGCTGGGGTCTGGGGCTCAGGGCCGTGTCGTCAACATGTCGTCAAGTGTATGTCGGACCCCTCTCAACCGTTTCAAAGCGGAAAGCTGCAGTTGAGCATGTCCCGGGATTTCAGTCAGGAATGGAATTTGCGAAAATGCGACAACATTTCATGGTCGGACGGTCGCGGGTTCAAGGATCTCCTGGCTCTCGAGCACACAACTCCCGAAACAAGCAATGGTAGTCGGATTAGGCAGCGTGGATGCGCAGAACTTACAGCGTAGGGTCGGATGCAGGATCGCCTGAGTTGCTTGCCCAGCTTGAGGATCTAGTTGCTTGTTTTCGGGTCCTAGATTACAAATCTGTACGACAATGTTTTTGCGAAGATGTGGTTCTGCTGGCGCTCATTCCATCCACTGACCACGAAATAGTAAGAGCGAGGATGCTCATGAAGAAGAAGATCATCATGATCATGATCATGATGAGGAGGGTACCGTTGATGAGGAGGATACCGTTGATGATGATGATGACGATGATGATGATGACTATGATTATGATTATGATTATGATTATGATTATGATTATGATTATGATTATGATTATGATGATGATGATGATGATGATATGATGAGGAGGAGGAGCAGGAGGAGGAAGTGCTGGCCCGCTTGTGCAACGGCGACTGCAAGCGAACTGCATATGGGTTCCTGAGCCACAAGCCTCAACCGACAGCCCATGAGCCCCTGAACCCACAAACTATCCCGACAGCATCACACCCCTTAACCTGTCTTTCAGGTGTCCCGACCGTCTTTGGCAGCGGGAAGTCTGCCTGCACTGGGGCCAAAACCGAGGTTTGGCGGGTCCAAAAGTTACAGATCTGCTGTATGCATATATGTAGACATACCCCTGCGGGTTCACTTTCCGTGGTGGTTTTGTGTCGGTTTTTTCGGGGTTTGGTGCTTAAAAAACTTTTATTGGTAAAGGTTTTGGATGGTACATGTAATGACCTTGTTTATGGTCATGGTTGCTTGGTAATGATGTGTAGCGATGATGTTTGCGTAGTGATGGGTTTGGTTTAGGGGTTTAGGGGGTTTAGGGGCTTGGCGGTTCAGGGTTTTAGGGCCTACCCGCATGGTCGTCCTGACCCCTTCGCCCGCTTGTAGCTTGGCCCAGCAGGGGGAGGGTGCGTGTGCCTGCAGCCACGTCCTCCTCCTGCTGTCGTTTCGTTCGTTACGTGTTCGTTTCCTCTAGACTCTAGTGGTTGACTGGCAGCATAGGCTGCCCGCGAAACAGAACGTCATTAAGCCCCCCCACCCCACCGCTCCCCCGCCTCAAAGAGCAAGCAGAGCAAATGACGGAAAACGGCGCAGACAGAAAAACACAGAAAGCGGCAAGCAGGGGATGGCAGAAAACATAGTTTCCGAAAGTCAGGAATACAACACGCAGACCACGTTTTTCGAGCTTCGGACCAAGTCGCAACCAAAAGCGCGCGACAAAAACTCACGTGAGTTTTTCAAGAAAGCAAAAATGAGACAGAACCCTCGGGCACGAAGAGCGCAACATCTGGAAGAGTGCGAAAACCTCGCGCAGGACGGTGTTTCCAAAGTGAGGGACAAACAGCACAGAAGCAGAGGGGCATGCAAAAGCACATAAAAAGCAGCAAGAACCAGCCCGGATCGTGAACCCGCTAGGAGAAATACGCACACTTATTTTTTTATGTATACTTGTATGCGGGGTTCTGAATTATGCACTTCTTCTGCGCGGCAAACAATCAAACTCAAGGCGACCATGCTCGTTGATCCCTCGGCGTCGGTTGTCTCTACCGCAAGCATTGAGAGGCCTCAGCCTTTCGACAGCAACGCTGTGCTGAAGGTAGGCAGGGTTGCTGCTCAGAGGATGTTTACTTCAACAAGGCCGAAACAGCAATGATGTAGTACTCCCACGCTGTTGACCGGCATCAACTTCGCCTCTGATCGCCTCTGCACACTTTGCAAAAACTTGTCTGCTGCAGCGACTGCAGCGGTCTGGTACTCAGCCAGCGGTCCTTGAACAGTTTCGGTGGGACCAGCCCGAATCGGATCTGGCTCAATTGGTCCTTCCGTCCTCGCCTGCTGCGCATAATCAACGATGTGGCTCTGCGCACCGTCCGCTTGACAAGTTCGGCTGCGTGTCAGCAACCGTCCTGCTCTGCACAATGTCCTCTCCGTGGCGGCGGCTGCTGTCATCAATGCTATGGCTCACGCAGTGTCCCCTCCGCTAAGCCTGCTGTGATCAACGCCCTGGCCCTGCTCGCTGTCCGCTTCTCTACGGCGCCTGATGTCATCAACACGAGAAGTTGCACGGCCAATGAGCCCCCGAAGGATATCAAGACCAGTACACGCCCTCACGGACGTTAGAGTTGCCCTTTGGGACCTCCAGGCCCTCTCCTCTGACACAAAGGATCTGTTTCATGTTCTGCATGAGTGTCACCTTAGCAGGTCCGCGGGAGCACTGGCTCAAGTGGAACTTGCCGGACTTGCTCCGCACGTACGCTGAGTGCACTTGCGGTAGGAAGGCATGGCAACACCCACACATCCAAGCCGGCTTAGGGATACCAAGCTCCACCGCAACCACCCCCGGGTAGGACCTAAGGTCCGTGAACCTATCAAGCCGGGTGGAGGGGTGCACTCTCTTGATATGCCAATAGCGACTGAGCGAGAGTTCACGCATCGAGATTGCCTTGACGATGTGGCGCACACAGATTGCGTCTTTTTGTTCACCGTGTGTTTGCGCACCCTGGCTTTGGCCACTGCCCGGGATACTCGAAGCATCCTGCCGCTTCGAAGGGAAGCGGTGGAGCGCCTCCGCCCTTGCCATACTTCGGCTCAGAGGTCCAAGCAATCATGGAACGGTGGCCAGTGACCCTTTCAACTTGCAGCTCGATGTCTCCCGACTGGATAACCAAGCAGCGCTCTCCACCGTCGTTCGCGAGAACGCCTTTCAGGAGCCATGGCCTCGAGCGCTCGGGAGAGCCCAAAACGGACACCTCGCTAAAGCCTGCACCTTCAAGCAAGTCGTCACGGGACCACCACCGTGGCACATTACGGACACGCCAAGCAGAGGCGCCCTTTCTGGCCTGTCCCGCGGGTAACTTGAAACCAAGCGAAGCACCTCCTCCATTCCTGAAGGCTAGGGGCTGTCCTTGAGCCTGCTTGCTGACCTCACGCCAGTAGGCTAAACCTTGAAGAGCTCCCGGAGGAAACCACTGCACGAGGTCCTTGGTCGGTTGGTCTCGCAGCAGCTGTTCACAGAAAGTGCCATGTTTACCGGAAGCTTTGAGGGCCTTGAGAGCCTCGCACTCCGGCCCCGTAAGGTAACCGGTCAACACAGCTTCGTCGGCATGTGGCCGAAGGCGCCAAGCCTCGCCTCGATTCATCTTGACCTGCATCAATTTCATGGCGGCCTCGGTAGGCTGCTGGCCCACTTGCTGCCACAAGCTCGCCTCCATGAAGCTCTTGACGAACGGGACACGGATCGTTTTGGAGAGCTTAGCGGCTGGAACGACCGTGCAGGTACGCCGCAGGTTCGCTGCCTCAGGCTTGCCCGCCGCATCCACGAGCGGCACCGAGTGCCACTGCTTGACCTTAGCCTTGCCTTGCCAATGCGATGGAAGATCAACTTTGGCGGAGGTTTCGCCCAGGATGGGCTTCTCAGACACAATGCCGACTTTCTCTTTGAACTCAGTCACTTGAGCGAGCTGCGCAAAATTTGCGGCTTGCTCCTGAGAGTCAGCGACGATCCACTGAGCTCGCCACGGCTTCTGGGCCCTAAGCCGCTTTGCGGCTTCATCAGCGGGAATGGCTTGCCCAAGTGGTTGCCACCCTGGATTGATGGGCCGTGCGGCCCCCTTAGTCTGGGTGTCACCTGGCCCCTTGCCCTGCTGACCTGCACCTTTGAGCGGCTTCCCTTTGCCCTTCAACGGGCCATAGAACGATTGAAGAGGCGTCTGCTTGCGCTCCTTGGCCTTCCGCCGTCGCTCAGCTCTTCCACTAGCGATGGGTTTGCCCTCCACTGCGTTCTGAACGAGACTGCTCAAACGGTCTAGGATGCCATTGGCGCCTTGGCTTTGTGCCCTATCAACCAATCTAACCACCGCATCAAGGACTTGCGAATCGGAGACTCGCGTTTGGGACTTCGCATTGTCCCTGTACCCTCCCTTGCCTTTGGCTGCGGGTGGAGCCGGCCGGTTGTCTCCCGCTCCGCGATACTGCACTAGAAGGGCCTGGAGTGCATTCAAGAATGCAACTTCACTAGGCTTTCCTCCACCTCCGCCTCGCGGAGCTGGGACAGGGACCTCCGTATGCATCATAAGGCGGGGCGCAGGACATCTGTGATCACCAACACGCACTGCACTCAAGCCCTCGGTCTTAGGTCCTGTGCTTTCCGCGCGGCCTGTTGTTGAAGGATCCCGCCCAGGATGGCCATCCGGGCTTTCTCCACAGCCATGCACCTCCACAGACTCATCACCGAGACTATCGACCAAGCATGCTCCCTCAGTATTGTAGCTGTTGACAGCGACTGACGACTCACGCACACAGCAAGCCCTGGAGTCACCTGGATCACTCATGCAGAGTTCCCCTGTGCTCTGGTTAGTGCTTGCAATCAGCTTTCGACCTAGTGACGGAACGGAAAGCGAGGGAAACCTTTGTCTGGACTCACGCCTCGCACCGATGCGCAAAAACAGCCGTACCGGAAGAAACTCTCTACGGCTCACCTTAATTTGAGCTCCTGGCTTGCGCAGGAGACGTCTGCATGGACAACATCGTACCGCGTACGGAACGAAATGTGCTGCCAAGCTGCAATCCTTAAGTACTAGCAAGCATGGCCCAGGGCGGCCAAAACTACGCCGACCAATCACAGTGGCCGTCCATGCTCCTTTCCGTGGCCTACGGGCTTCATGAGAACATGACTGGCAAGGCTGACTACGTTTTACAGCCTGTGCACGTTGACGAAGTGACCACCGCTCACGGAGACTGAGGCACTGGCTTTTCGGGCTCCCACGCGCCTCCCGCCGGCCTCGGCGGGCACGGCTTTCTCCACGAACCTCGAACCAGCTACCACCGCCCCAGGCCCCAGCGTCTCGGAACACTAAGGCGAGTAGAAGGTCGAAGACACAGCTCCACGGATAGGCCACGCCTGCACTGCAATGGCCTTTGTGTAGACACCGAAGAGCACTGCCCACCGGACTCGCGGGGTCCGCCAGGCTAGTGCCACCACGAGTAGTTGTGTTCCCTGCATTCCACAGGCCTGCAACGCCATGCAGAGCCGATACATTGCACCAGGCCCGCCAGGGTGTCGATTGGCGATCCACAAGTTGTGCGGCCCCTTGCCCTGTTTGCTGGCTCGGACTGGCAGCCGGGCGATCTGGCATTGGGTATATTGCATTGCGGCATGGTGGGACAGCGAGTTTGCGACCTGCATGCCGACGGTACAGCATATACCTTACAAGTCCTATACGGGCCCAATCTATTACACAACAACTTTCGCGGATGACTGTTTCCTTTCGCGGACCCATCGCGGNNCCATCGCGGATCTTTCGCGGACACTCTATGTCACATGTTAAAACCGCTTTATATAATCCCCACACATGGACCTTTAGATCAATGCTCATATATTTATCTATGTATTTATTTATCTATCTATCTTTTTATTTATGCACGTATTTGTTTATTTATTTAGAGACGTACATACTTTTTAGCCATACTTCTTAGCCACTATACTCTAGGTTGTTTAATCTTTCATAAAATTGTCAGCGTCATGATCTATACCGCCATTTCTATTGTGGGACCAGCACAGCAAAGGACTCTTAAAGACATCCAGAAAATCTGTTAGTTCAACCGTGGTTTAAAGACTCAGCAGTGGACCCTCATACTTTGGAGGGTTGCAGAAGTTATGCTTAACGTGGCTACGTAGTGTAATCCTGCTCCTGTAGCTATGATTGTTGCCAGTCTGATTTCCGGGGCAAGCGCTCAAATGGAATGGTCCTGGCACTGCTACTCGTACTGGGATATTGCTGTCATGGTATTCTGCCGACGACCGCTGGCTGCAGTAGTACTTCCATCTGCTCCTATTGCTGCTGCCGGGAGGAAAACCAGCAGGAGGAGGAGCTCGGACGGTGAACGCTTAGGTTTTTTGCTGCAATGTCCAGCCTCAGCCATCAGCAGCGGCGAAGGCAAGGGTCCAGTGGGTCTGAGTCTAGGGGTGTAATCGCGTCCATCACGGAAGCATGGTGGCTTCGGAGGCTCACGCCAAAGGGCTTTGAAGGCTTCGGGTTCAAGGCTTGTTATGGTCTGGGAGCGATATGCTATGCAGAGGCGTTCCGGGCGTTGGGCTGAAAGGGTTTCGGTTTCCACCATGTCTTGGACCTGTCAAACCTTGAGATCAGCTGGCCAATCGGCCAGACTTACTGCACACTTACAACTGACATGCTGCAATGCATCATGCCCGAGACCTTATGTGAAGCCTTGAATCAGCTGCTCCGTACCACAGCAGTCGCTGCCCTTTTTGCTGTGCACCGCCCGTATCCGCTGAGGCCACTTCGTGGCCACTGCATCTTCCACGGCTCACAAGGCAACGGGCGC